>CM046383.1:8738471-8801524 GCA_025413485.1 Ficus microcarpa | reverse complement strand
TGAGTACCTTTTAATTGATAAATACAATCTCTTTTATATTAATTTTTGCTTCACTGATAAGGTAATAAGAACATAGAACTATCACCAAAAAAAAAAAAAAAAAAGAGTTTTTGTTCCCAGCATTTTCTAATAATATAATGCATTGTTCGTTCTATTTCACACCCTGATTCGATTAGGATGATTTAAATATAATCCCTTCTCTTTTTTCTGGAAGCTTGTTTTTTAAATTATCGAACGAATTAAGGGTTACTAGACACACAATCACATGTAACAAAATACGGATCCAATTTAAATGGAATCACCTACCTAAATAGTAGGTAATTAAACAAACAATATGAACCCAAAAAATAATAATAATAATAATAATAAAAGATGAAGAAGAAGAAGAAGAAGAAGTCTCGTTAAGAAAGTCAATTTGTTGAGATGACATTAGTGTTCCCTAACGGGTAGAACATAGACTTACAAAAGTTCCATGAAACTAGATGCTTACCACTAAATTCTAATCATCAAGTTCTAACTAATCCCCGAATCAATTACTCCTCCCTACTTTATATCATTATCAACGACCTAATTTTGATCCATTTTCCATTTCGCTTTCAAGAATTTTATCGGGAATTGTGTTCCCACAATCAATTATTTAATATCTTGGTGGGTGCAAATTAGAAGTTAGTTTGGACCTCAACAAATGCGAAAACCATAATTATCGTAATCTACCACGTGATAACGCCACAAGAGTCCTACCATTACTATTGGTTTTCGAAACATTTAGCATCTGTTTGCCTCATCATCTCATTTCAACTCAAACTGTACTTTTTTTGTCTTTTTCTCAAAAAGTTTTTTGTCTTTTCTGAAAATTCAAAAAAATTTACTATTACAACTAAAATATTTCAACTCAAACTAACGAACCAAACGGACCCTTATAATTACAAGGGTTATCTGATGAGGTATGTCAGGATTAATATTATATTAAAAGAAAACATGATTATTTTTTGAATGATTCGTTCGACATTTTAACTTAACTCCAATTAAAGTATTAAACTGTATTTTTTCATCTCAATTTTTGTCTTTTTCTGAAAAGTCAATAAAAATTATAACTATTTTTTAAAAAGTCAATTAACTCCAACTTAAAAATTTCGGGAACGTTTGGTTCGTTAGCTCATTTCCAACTAAAATGTACTCTTTCATCTCAATTTTTGTCTTTTTCTGAAAAAGTTTTTGTCTTTTCTGACAAATTTTCAACTCAAACTTAAAATTTTCAAACGCAACTAACGACCCAAACAAAGCCTTTATCTCCAACCGTTAAACCAAATGCAAGCAAAATTTAATGAGGAGATCTGCTGTCTTGAATTTCTTGTCTCATTGGCTGTGTTCTAATAATGTCATATTATATAGTCTGAATTTAAGAATTTAGTCATATAAAAAATATTAAATGATAAAAATTCTTAAACAAATTGATGAGCTATCAAATCACCATTAAGGAGACAGCATTTGAGATAAGAAAATAAGAGAACAGATTTAAACTTATACTTATGAAAACTATGCCCAACTTATAAGGAAATTATTTTCATATATTATCGAATTTTAATTTATTTAAATAACGTGCCAATTTGGAGGTGGGGGCACGATCCCATGTGCATAAATTGTCTTAACCTTCTTTTTTTTTTTTGTTGCAATTTATTGGAAAGTTTCATATGACACACACCACATCAAACATCGCATTCTTTTATTTGGTTGATTTGTAATTTTAGCCTGAAAAAAAAAAAAAAAGCTTTCTAAAGGCACAGCCCATTGGCTAATGTGGCACACGGTTTTGTCTTCTCGTCTCTTCTATACCAAAATGTAATACAAATGAAGAAAGTAAAAATGATGTGCATACACTATAAAAAGAATTAATTATGGGGCACTTATAACTTCTCTCTCTCTCTCTCTCTATATATAGATATAATATGCATGTGGACTAACACCATGTTACTAAGTCATGTATTTTGTATCCACAAAGTCTAATTTTTAGTAATAAAAATCATATGTTTTCTGTTCATAAAGTTTGGAATCTGCTAGCTGTAAAGACTTAGAGTCAGGTTTCTTATTATTATATCAGTACGATTAGTGAACTCACCCAATGATCACTAAAATGGGGACGTGAGGACAACACCGATCCTCGTTTTACTCAAAAAAATTGTATTTTGTAGTTCTAACAATAAGAAAATTTAGTAATTCAATAGTTTTCTCCTCCAAATCTTTAAGTTACACTACAATTCTAGATGATTTCCATCTAACTTTGGTCAATAGAATCCCAACCATTCAATGAATCAATAATAGCCAATAGCTAGGTTGGCCCTCCATGCATGATTATTATGAGTCCGTTTGGTGAATGAGTTTGAGTTGAAAATTTTTGTTGACTTTTCAGAAAATATAAATTTTTTTAAAAAAGATAAAAATAGAGATAAAAAAGTACGGTTTGAGTTTAAATGCCAAAGAAAACCTATAAATTAATCAACCAATAATGATGTTTGAAGCAGTCAAGTTATCAATCGATAAAGGAAGAATTATTTACACGTGCAGCAAATAATGAACTGAATTATGCATGCACCAAATAATAAATTTATAAAAAAAAATTATTTTTTTAACTCATTTTATTTTTGGCCAATGCCCCAAAAGTTGACTGGTCTAAGGAGAATCGTAAGTTATTTATTTATTTATTTATTTATTAGTTTATTTTTAGTATAGGATAAGCAGAGGAAAAGCAAGGTTATAGGGAGTACAGTGGTTAGCTTATAAAGACTGATAACGGCCCATTAAACAAGGATTGACTTTTGTTTCAAGCCTCCATTAATATTGGTACGTTAAGAATTGTACAAATTACTAACACAACAGTTCGATGCAGACCTTACAACAAAATAATAAAGTTAACTTACAAGATAATGTTTATATATATAGAAATGCATATGCTCTTCGGTTTGACGGCCAAACAAAAATGACAGTTATAATATTTTATTTTGTATTATAATTACTAGTTAATTTATATGTATAATTTTCTGTTTAAAATCTTATAACATGAGTTATTTTAGTGTAGATAACAAGTATCACTGAAAAATATTTTATTAATATGCAAGATCAACTAGTTAGTACAAACAATGCACTAAAGTTATAATAGCCATTTTTAATAGCCGTTATAAATGGGTATAGGATATGAGAGCTCTCGTGTGTTTGTCTGTGTATATATATATATATATAAGATGTGGTTTGTTATATGTTCCAGTTTTGCATTACAAAACTAATGAAGCTAACAAGTTTTAATGTCGTGTGGACCACCGTTGGTGCCCGAATTGACAAACCACCATTAAAGGGCTTTCATGGCTTCATCTATCATAGCACACAGCTCATCCCCAAAACAGGGCATTAATCCTCTTTCCCCTGCCGACAAAAAGGCACTTATTTATTTATTTATTTTTAAGGCTGACATTATATACCAATTTGTTTCTGATAATAAACTTTCAGGATAGGGTGTTATTTTGTTTTGTTATATGCAAGTTATGACTTGTAAAAAGAAAGGAGTATAATCAATGTGGTGTGTTGAGAGCTCTATATATAATGGATGTGTAAGAGAATATATATACATATATATAACTATTTTTATGGCCGTCACCTCATTTTTACCGGACACGAACGGCTCTTGTAACGGTTAGTGTTTTGGATTGTATCAAGTAATATCTTGAGTTGTATCGATTAGTCTCTTGGATTGTCTTCTCTTTTCTTTCTCTCTCCCTCACTGGATGGCTGAATGCCGGACGGGAGAGTATTCCTATATATACATATCTATATATAATGGTAATGAAATAACAGCACGGAAAACTGTCAAATCTAAAAATATATTTTAATTAGTACCAAGTTTTCCACCATGATATCTACAATGGAAGCAAGATTTTTTAGAGCATAAAAAGGAATGAACCCTAAAAAAGCCTCTTCAGTAGATAGTAATATAACTTTTAATATAGCATGATATTAATATAAATAGTACCATGCAAATTAAATGTTACTGTTTAGGGTAATTAATTTGTTCTGATTGCCCTCACTTTTAACTTTTAAGTAGTAACTTTCATGTTACTGGTTTTTGCAGTCAAATGATCCCCATGACATAATTTCATACCTAAACAATGCTAAGGGCACTACCGATGCTGAGAGTTTATTTTCTATTAGTTATGGTACTGCATAGAGTAAAATTGAATCATGTTTTTTCTGTTCGAGTCCAGAATTTCTTCTATATGCAATGAATCAAAATAATAATAATAATAATAATAATAATAATAAAAAACAAAAGAACGAGGGGGTGAAAATACTAGAATAGTGGCATACAAGTTTTCACTATATGCAATTGTTATTGGCATTTATACATATTTCATATCCTATCCACTTTTATACAATGCACACAACAATATAATTTATTTTTTGGTCACTCCAAATCTTCCAAAGACCCAAAATCCAAAAACATTAACAAAAACAACAATATTGATAAAAGAGTATTAAAACCAGAAATACTAAAGACCGGAGTCAAAGGTTACTTTTGTAGAGGGCAACCAAGAATTCCCGGCGATGAAGTTAGCAACGGTGAACTTCTCAGCATCATTTACCCCAATGACATGAAAACCCGGCCATTTAACCCGCTGAGAAGTCCCGGCTCCGGGACCGACATTCGAATATTCGGCGAAATAGAGGCTACTTAGGACAGAACTGCCATAGCCAGGCCACTCAATCCACCCACGAGAGGCAATGGCGTCGTCGATGTTGGACTGCATGACCACCGATCTCGCATAGGCCTTCCACGGACGGCCGAGATAAGATTTGTACGAGTGTTTGACGCCGGCTAACTCCGAGCTGGCCGCGATCCGGCAGTTCTGGACGGAGAAGCCAGTGTTCTGGCCCGGGTCGGAGCGGCCGCTGGCGAGGATGACGTTGGCGCCGCGAGGGCGCCGGAGAGCGAGGTTGCAGTTCTGGAAGACGGCGGCGGCGTTGCCGAAGATGAAGTCGACGGTGCCGTAGATGTCGCACTCGCGGTAGAACTGCCGGAGGGCGAGAGCATAGAGGGTGTCTTGGTAGCCGGCGATGCTGCACCGGTATAGGGCCGAGTGGTCCGAGGCGATGTAGAGGGCTAGGGCTTGTTTTCCTTGCGACCCCGCCGTGTTGTGGAACCCGATGTCCCGGGCGATGAATCGGTCGCCGGTGACGGCTGAACAACAACCACAGATATTATTGTCAGTATAATTGTCGTTATTTTAATTTTTTGTCATTACTTACTTGAAATTTGATTATCTAACATTTGTTTTAAAACAAAAAAAAAAAATTATTATCATTGTTTGATCTTAGTGATAATGTTGTTGTTCTTAGCTAGATCTAAAACAAGGCATTCCGCTATTAAAAGAATGAAATTTCTTCGTATTGTTATAAAAATATTTTGAAACAAAATGATTATATAATTTTGAAGTGGAATAAAAAAAAAAAACGTAATTTTGAACTGTTATGCTAAATTGTCAATTTGTTTCAATGTGATTTAAAGGTCATGAAAAGCAATACTATATAATTAAGATAACTATCGATAACTTTTCATAATATTCTTTAAAAAAAATCATCAAATAATGCGACACGTAAAACTACTTCTAATAATAAATCTAATCATTAAAAAATTAATTCAATAATTAAAAAACAATAATATTTACATATAAAAAAAAATTACAATTCATATCATAAATTTTTCCACAAGTAACTAATATCACATAAAGACTTGTGTGAACGTGTGTGGTTCCGGCTCTGAAAATGATCATTAACAACCCTGACCTTTTCTGGTTTGCGCACTGAGATTTAAGTGCCAATTAATCTAGTTGATATGTCATTTCTTGAGCATTAATGACTTGTGAGTACAACTATACAGAGTCATGGTATGGTATGGAAAAATAGTAAAATTTATGATTGATGCAACAACAGTAAAGTGCTTTTAATTCGAAGGTAAATTTTCAACTTTTTTCTGTTTCCTCTCGTATATAAAAGTGGGCCCTTTTTATGTCCTTATCTTTCCGTTTTAACCTTTTTTTCCTGTTTTTCCAAAAATAATTTAAGGTTCGTTGGGTGTTTGGATCGAGAATAAAAAGAAAATTTTAAGTTTAAATTGATTGATTTAAAAAAAAAAAAAACAAAGAACAACTCTTTATTTATTTATATATTATTGTTATTTTTCTATTCGAAAGCACATCATCAATATGTAGCAATATGGTTAAAAACGTGGACCCCCCAACACCTAAAAGCCGCACTGTTTATATTATCTAATGCATTATGATTTGTAATATTATATTATATATAATATGTATTTATATACACATAAACAAAGAAATAAATAATTCACAAACAAGTTGATAACAAAACCTTTATAATACTCACATAAATGGAACCCACTAAATAATAATATATTAGATGACCTCATTAAATGCATATGTATATATATATATATACAGGCTTTTAGGTCTAATTAAGTTATCAAATAATTGCTGACCGAAAAGTGGATTTGTTTACTCTTATGTTATATCTTTATTCTGTGTAAATTATTATAACTTTATAAGTCTATGTAAAAATATATACATATTATACTTACACACACACTTGGTATACTTTCATGCTCCAATTGTAACATGAACATAAGTACTTGATTAATTCATACAAAAACGTACCAGTACTTTCAAACCTAGATATTTTGTATATTAGTTATAATTTAATATGTATTGATGAAAAACAAAAAATTAAGGGGGTGTTTGGCAACCATTCCAACTCTAACTCATTTCAAACTTTTTTTTGTCATTTTCTTAAAAAGTTTTTGTCTTTTTCCCAAAAAGTTTTTTATCTTTTCTGAAAATTCAAAAAAATTTACTATTACAACTAAAATATTTCAACTCAAACTAACACACCAAACACCCCCTAAATATGTATATAAACGATAAATAATATATATATGTATATAGACGATAAATAATATATATATATATATATATGTATATAGACGATAAATAAGAGAATAATTACTATACTTACTGATTGTTGCGGAACCGGGCATAGAAGAGCCACTAGCGACACTATCATCACCAGAAATAATAGTAGAATATTTCCCATCTCCAATCAACGTAATTCCATCTTTATTCGTACGAATCTTCTCCTTATAAACCCCCTTCTTCACATAAATCACAAACCGAGCCCCAGAAGCAGCCCGGATTGCCTCCGAAATGGTTCTATAATTTCCTGACCCGTCTTGGGCAACAATAGCATTGGCATTTATGGTGGTGGATTGGAGTAGCTTCCTGTCCCTTGGCGACACCCACTTGGGGAAAATCTCTTCCTCCTTTGTACGACGGCGATCAGGCGCCGACGACGACGACGACGACGACACGCCGGTGATCATGCGGTTAGTGAGGGCTAATGCATTGCTGCTTAGCTCGGTTAGATAGGCCATTTTCTTCGAGAGCTGGCTCGCTAGGGTTAGCCCGTCCGCGGAGTCCTTGCAGGCTTGTTGGAAGGTCAAGGCCGCGCTGAGCCATGTCTGGATGTCTTCCTTGTTCTTCACCGGATCAGATTTTTTGAGCCCGGTTAAGGCTTGCTCCAGCCGCTTCACGGACATGCTCATGAGCCCTTCACAATCTCCTGTGTCATGAATGATCACAAAATAGCATTAATTATCATACTTTAGTGCAAATAACAAATTCAAACCAAAATCAAATGCACAGGCCTTTTTATTCTCTACGTTATAAATATAGAAAAATCCGTCAAGAAAATTGGCGCACACATACATAGAAGTCCATATCTACTATCTTATTTTTATGTCTTAATAACTATCTCCTCAGTTGTGTTTTGACAACTCATCAATTTGTTTGAATATTTTTAGTGTTTACCATTTTTTATGTGATGAAAATTTTTAAATTCAAATGATATGATATAACACTATTAGGGGACAAATAATGAGATTATAATGAAATCTAAGACAACATATCTTTACTCATATACATACATACATACATATATATATACACACACACATAATCTTTCACCTGTTATAGATTGAGCGGTTTTGGCTGATTCAGCTCCAAGTGATTGGGAGTTCATGATCAACATGGAGAGTTCAGAAGTGGGAAGCTTTGACTCATCTATGGTCTTGTTGACAAGAGCTGAAATCATGTCAGTGTATCGATATGAGCCTGGCTTCAACGACAACAAGGTTTGGACACAAAGGGAAGGATATCTTGTAAAGTGGCAGTCTTTTTGAATTATTTCGCGTTGTTGTTTGAGAATATTGTTATGATCATCATAGGCCATGGCAGTCCCAACCCCAAAAGCATATCCGGCCAGTGCTAGTGCCCAAAACATCACAAAGTACTTTTCTAAAATTATATTTCTCATCATGACTCTGGCAATTGAGGAAAAAGAAAAAAAGAAAACAACTAATTTTGGCCAAAGAAAAGAACCAATATCCCTCTTTAGAAAACCCCACAAGGATTGGTTACTAGTAGAGTGTTTTTGAGAGAATGAGGCTTGGGCTAATAGTATTTATACTAAAGGGGATATAGCAAGTTGGTCTTGTTGGAAATTCATAGTGGGGACTGGGGATTGAGGATGGATCTCTAATGATCTAGATTTGTTGTCCAATTTTAGTGTTTTAAATTGTGTCTAATCAACTAAGTATCAACATTAAAAAATTAAAAAAAAAGTTAAAAAGCCAAATTAAAATTTTACTATGCTTATTTGGTAATAGGTGGTTGTTGGTTAAACACTATTTAATAAGACACTGTGAGTTTGGTTTCAATCTCATCTTAAACTAAATTGTACTTTTTTTCATCATGGTTTTTGTCTTTTTCTGAAAAAGTTTTTGTCTTTTCTGAAAAATTATTATTGAAACTTAAAAATCTTAAACTAAACTCATCCACCAAAGATCCCCTAAAAATTGAACAAGAGAAATGAATCCGTGGTTTTAGAAAAGTCATTTAAAGTTTTTATAATAATGAAATCTAATATAATTGGTCAGACATCAAATATTGAAAAAAAAAAAAAAACACCGAGTCCGTGATTTTAAAAGATCTATTTTAAAATTTTAATATTATCATATAATATAACACGATTAATTAAATATTATTTAAGACACTGAAAATTGAGAAGGAAAACTGAGTCCGTAGCTTTATAGACATGAGCCATAGTGAGGGAGTCGTTTTAGTGCTAGTGTTAGTTTGGTGGTCAATTTTCAAGGGCGATAATGACAAATATAATGTGACGCTCAAAAGTCCGTATCAAAAGCACTCATAGAAGTCTATTGGTTCCTTTAATCCAACTTGACTTTGGCTCTATACATAAAGGTGGCAGCATGCACATATATAGACGGAAAAATATACTTATAACAAAAAGTGCTTTATACAACCAGCTAAAGAAAAAAAAGTGCTTTATAGAACCAGCTAAAAAAAAAAAAAAAAAAAAAAAAAGTGCTTTATAGATCAGCTAGCTTAGATAGGTCTGCGTATAGCCTAGAGAAAACTAATTTTTTTTAACTTAAATTATGTCCAAAGCTACGTTAGATCCTTCACGTACATTATTCGTGTTTCTCTGATGCAATATTCTAAAGAAACTGAAAAATTGTTACAATAATGAGATGATAAAACTGACGGTGCTCAATTTAATATGAAACTATCAAATATAATAAGATCCTAATTTGATTAATTTGTCAAATCTCATATCCCTAGCAACCGACAAAGTAAAATGGGTTTTTTTTTTTTTTTGTTTTGGTTTTACTTTTTTTTTTTTTTTATTCCTTAATGCAAGAAAAATAAGGATGTGAACCAAATTATTAAAAAAATGAAGGAATGGATTAGAACTTAGAATATGGACTTCAAATCCTTTAAAACATCACAATTTTAATTTCTCTTAAATAGACATGAAGAGATTATATTAAAAGGATTTCATACCAACATCATCAGAGAAATATTAATGATCTCTCTCGTTCCTCATTTCTCTTACCCTCTAAGTGATAAACCACTCTCTCTTTCCTATCGTCTCTCCTTCTTACCAAACTTATAGGAGAGAAAAGTGGAAGAAAGGAAAAGTATATGGATGGATTAGTGGAAGGATTTTGATATTCATGATTGTTTGGTAAAAGAAAAAGAGGAATGAATGAATTAGGCGGAAAGGACTTTAAATCCTTCATCATATCTTAATTTTGATCTCCTATAAATTAGATAGATTATTAAAAGAATTTTATACCAAATATCAATAATTACCTTTTTTTTTTTTTTTTTTTTTGCTGAAGAGGAAATAATTACTAGTACGTACGTAGATGAGTAGATGTAATGCAACAATATTATAAAGTGAGACATCATCAATAAAAATCTAAGAAGACTGCAGAGTGCCAACCCTACTTTCCACTGTATTAGTGTTTCATCAATTCGATCCAGATATATACGCAACAAAATGCAAAGGTATATAAATCACGTCATGTTGGCACAGAAAACAAAATCATGACAAGAAGGGATATAGCAACTAGAAAAAGTGCATGGAATCTGGGAAAAAAAAGGCAAATAATTAAAAAAAAAAGAAAAAAAAAAAAAGAAAAAGAAAAAGAAGAAGAAAAGAGCATTGGATACCTTTTCGATGAAAAATTTTCAATATTCCTACAAAGAAGGTATGACAGCATTGTCTTCTAAGGATAAAAAGTGAGACTCTATTTCCTCACGGTTCATGCAAATGGATATGACATGTCTTTTCTTTGTCTTGAAATATTTGTTAAAACCATGTACTTGAATCTTAGATGGTGTAATGGTATTGTTTCTATTTATTTTGAAAATAATTTTGTTTTTGGTATGAAAATAGAAACGATAATACCTTAAAAATGATGCAGTTGAATATTGTTTTTAAAATTATGTTTGATTATAGTTTTAAAGAGATTGATTGGGTACAAAAAAAATGAATTATATTTGAATATGTTTATGGAAACATCTATTAAATTATGTATCCTTAATAATGAAAATGAAAGTGGAAAAAATAACTTGTAACCGTTTTTCATTTCCTTTACAAAATTCATTCTCACCCATTTTTCTTTTCATTTTGTTTTCAAAATATTTACTAAACAAACGCTATTTAGTAAACATTTTTATTTTCGCACCTTAAAAGACTTGCGGAAGCATTTCCTTCACATTTTTTCTTTAATTTTTTTTTCCGTAATCTTATTCAGTACTATATTTTCTCCGCGTCACAAGAAAAGTGTTCACTCTAATTAATTACATAAAGCTACTATCTTAAAGTAGTGCTTTCCTTAATTAAGAGTATTTCATCAACCGGCACTAATAAAGTCTTAAAGTCTAGCTAGGACTGATTATATATATGTAGTGTTTGGGACGTGTGTGTTTATATAGATAAATGTACTTATGGCATATATACCAGCAAATACCTGTTGTCCGTACAATAGGAAGGGTTGTCGTCCCTAATAAGATGGGTACGTATGAGAGAATTTAAAAGGCAAAGGATGGATATGAGAGTTCAAATTACCTCCTGAGTCGGCGGGGTGGGAGTGGGTGTAGGGGAGCTTCATATACATCCTTACCTCCAACCTAATTACGCATACCTATACAGATATATATACATTTATTATAGTATATAATGATTTGTTCGAAGACTTTAGTTTGTATTTTAGTTCTTAATTTGAACTTTAGAAATTTATTTTCGTATTATTAGAGATTGAATTTAGTTTTAAGATTTAGGTTTGTTGTTGTTGGAGTTTGAATTTGGTTTAAAGATTTTTTTTCCCCTTAGAATTAAATTAGTGGCTATGTTGTTGAATTTTGTATTTAATTGAATTGAACTTGCCTTTGAGTTTTAATAATGTTGCAATATTTTTTTTAACAGGTAAATTAATAGGATACAATCCTTTGGTGAGAATTCCGTGATCCTCATTTGTTTAATTAGGCAGGTATGAAGGTGGTGAAAGCAAAAATAAAAATAAAAATAGATAAAAACGGGAGAAGGGAAAAATATAGTATTAACTCTCACCCGATCTTGTTGTCATTCCTAACTATATTTAAAAAAAAAAAAAATCCTAAAAGAAGCTTTTAATTAAGGAGCAAATTAATAAACTGGCCACATTAATTGAACATTTTGTAAAAGAAACAAGGAACTCAGCCACCGGGCACACTCTGCTGCACCACATAGACAAAAAGAGAAAAACCACCGTCTGACAGAAAAATTGAGAACACATCAAGTAAACTATTGAAGCTTGCATGTTACCAACCGTACATCAAAATCAACAAAAATAAGTACTCTCTCGAATCTGGTTGTTCCAAGAATGTCCTCTTAGGAACGTCCAACATGCATCTAGTTATTCACTTTTCTCTTCTTTCTTTCTTTCTTTTTTTTTTAATCCACATGTATAGGATGAGATGATCAATTTATATATATATATATATATAGGAAAATTAGGTTAGGTGACCTTTTTTAGTCACTTATGGGGTGTTTGGTGAATGAGTTTAGTTTAAGATTTTTAAATTTCAATAGTAATTTTTCAGAAGAGACAAAAAACTTTTTCAGAAAAAACAAAAATCTTTTTCAGAAAAAGACAAAAATCATGATGAAAAAAATACAATTTAGTTTAAACTAAACTTTCAACCAAACTTAATCTAATAGATGATTAAACTTTCTTTTTTTTTTTTTTTATTTAGCAAAATGGTCATTTGTTAATTTTTCAAATTTAGTTAATCAACGATTAACTATGATCAATTAATGATTGATTATGAAATTTAGTGATTTACGTTATGGTCAATCAGTGATTCAGTGATAGATCTTAAATCACTCGGTGATTGACTATTTAACAAAAAAAAAAAAAAGATCTTTTAACTAATTTTTAAAAATTTCGGCCACTTGTTAAAAAAGTTTATAGAAAAAGGCTATTTAACTATAAATCCCTATAATGTATATGCACAAACACATCAACTTTACACGTGGCGGAAATCCATAGGTACATGGTGCGTGGCTTTTTCAAATAATTCATGCTGTGGTTAGTGCGTAATGGAGTAGAGTAGCCACGAGCGCATGATATTGGAGCGGAATTGTCTTGCCATGTCATGGCTTTGTTGGCCGTTCACTGAGAACATTAGCACATGTATATGATGGAGACAATGCATGAAAAAGTTGGCCAAACTTTATAAAGAAATTGAGAAAAGTACTAATGAGTCACCGACATATTTATACATATATGACCCCTTTTGCCTTCTTAGAGATATCGTTTCGAATGCAATTGTAGATTGCATTATAAAATAAATTCTATATAAACTAATCTGATAATAACAATTTTTTTTGGTTTTCTTTCCTCCTTTCTATTAAGTTTGTTTCCTTTTTCTTTTGTTGAATATATTAATCTGTGTGTTTGTAAGCCGTCGTCTAGCATACAATATTACGTGTGCGTTTGGCAACATAACTCAAACTTACATTTTTCATCTTAGTTTTTATCTTTTTTTGAAAAGTCAACAAAAATTATAAGTAATTTTTAAAAAGCCAACCAACTCAAATTTAAAAATTTCGACTCAAACCGTTTTACCAAATGCACCATATATATATATATATAGACACACACATTTACATCGTGGGCACTTTATTTTTGAAGAAAGTAAATGAAGAGCAGTAAATCAGTAATTAAAGTCTCTAGTCAATCTTACTAAAAGGAGAAAAGAAAAGAAAAAAAAAAATAGAAATAGTCAGAATCCATCCTTAATAATGAATCAAACAAAAAATTACATAAAAAAGAAACAATCATTTATATATAGAAGGCAAACGAACCTAAACTATAAAGTGAACTCATTTATAACTTAGAAAATCTCCGGCCCCTTCCTAGAATTAACCAGTTATTTCTTACATTTTCTATTCTATGTGCACAATACTTGGAATAAAATTTCAAAAGCACTACCTTACATGTCAAAACTTAATTATGAGTTTCTTAAGAATAAATTACAAAATTTTTTAAAATTTTTTAAACCCATTTTCATGTTAAAAAGAGATACGGATTATACATATATATATATATATATTTTATGAAAAAGAGATACATATATACGATTCTTTTCTGCATAACTAATCCACTATTAAGTTATTGAGCTTAACACTTGAAATCGAATTCAAAGTGTATTAGAACAAGAAGAGAGTAGGTTTAAATTCTAAACTATTCTTTATTTCTAACTAGTCTAGGGGGTGTTTGGGGGGTAAGTTTAATTCAAGTTAAACTGTTTTTTTTTTTTTTTGTCTTTTTCTGAAAAAGTTTTTTATCTTTTTTGAAAAAGTTTTTAGTCTTTTCTGAGAAGTCAACAAAAATTACTATTGAAATGTAAAAATCTTAAACTAAACTCATTTATCAAACACCTCCTAGATATTGGTATTCACACATAATTATAAGGTAATTATTATGTGCTCATATCATGTAACAAGAAATTAACTAATAATGACGTTCATCCTATATATAAATCTAATTATTAGGATTTATATATCCATGAGCTTATTTTCTCCACAATATGATTATTAGTATTTTTCAATGCCAAAAAGAAAAATGCAATTCGGTCTCCCACATGAAGTGAAAGGTGCATGTGCTTCAAGAGTCACGAGGTGACTTTATGTCATCTAATCTTATCAATATTCTTCTTCCAACTCATTAGTAAGTGGAAATCAAAATCATGGCGAAGCTTCATTAATCTTGTTTGCTGTAAAAATAGAATGACTTGACAGGCTATATAAAAGAGAAATATGGTTGTGTGGCCATACATTACATACATATATATATATATATATATATATATAAGAGTTTTTAATAGTTACTCTCTTTTTATAATCATGGATGATTACATACAATATTATTGAGATAAGTGCAAGCATTAATTACATTTGATATGAGTGATATTTTAAGTGACTTGCTATAAGAGGTAGAGGTTAAGCAATAAATTCAACTTATATTATAATTTATAAAATAATAACTAAAATGATTACAATGATACGGCATTTAGAAGAATACAAAAATAAAACAAAAGGATAAGTTCGTGATCGAGATTTGTTTTTTAGGAGTGTTTTTTTTAATATATATTTGATAAAACTCTGTTTTTTTCCCATAAAAAAAAGATGGTTAAAAAAAAAAAAAAAAGATGGTTAAACAAATTGCAATCACAAACATGCTCTCCAATATTGGCCGTCGTGACTACAGTCGCAATTAGATTTTCAACTTCTTCTTTTTCCCCCCTCTGATAAAGCGTACCAAAAACAACAAATAAACAGAAAAAAAAAATTGAAAAACGAAAAAAAAAAAAAAAAAAAACTCTATTTGTTTGTTTGTTTGCTTTATTTTTGTTTGTTTGTTTTTTTTTCATCCATAAAGCAACAATACGAAGCATATCAAAAACATCAAAGGAATAGAAAAAAAAATTGAAGAAATTAAAAAAAAAACTCAATTTGTTAAATGACAAAGTTAAAAAAAAAGTAGGTAATAATAAGTTGCCTATACAAAATATATTTAATGAGCTCTCTAAAACCAATGTTCATTAATTTTCGTTAAAATTTTTGGCCAATTACCCAATTTCTTTCAATCACTAGATTTATATCTTACGGTTAAATGAACGATACTCCTCCATGGGTAATCAGAGTAACTGTTGAAACCTCATCTACACACACATATATGTATCTTTTTCTTCTTCTCTTTTATTTATTTTATGGTCCTCCCTAAGGATATTAATTATGACATTTAGTAGATCCAAAAAAATTAAAAAATCAGAATTGGCATCTTTACAAGTACCGGCCAGCTAAATGAAGTAGAGTTAGACGATGATTAAAATCTTTAATATGGGCCTCATCAAAATCACTATTTACTTAATCATAATGAAAATGGGATGCCCTTCTCACACAATTAATGTGCATTATCAACTCAATTCTGAAGATATATAGCACCTCGCTAGATCTTGAAGCATTCAATCGCACAGTCTAAAGATCACAGTTTATTATGATTAAACCGAAAAAGGACCCAAAAAAAAAAAAAAAAAAGAAGAAAAAGGAGGAACCGAAAAAAATGCAACGGTACTAGCATTGTGGATTGATATCTATGTACAATTTCAGTGTCTTAATTTGTATTTAATCAATCATGTTATGTAACGTCATTTAAATATTTTGAAAACATCATTTCAGACATTAAAAATTAAACGGGAGAGATGAATCCTGACAGTATTAAAACTTACAACAATATAAATCAATCGATTAAGAAGAGTAGTTATTGCTAGAAAGTTGTCACAAGAATCCATTTATTACATCTTGTCATTTTAAAAAATTTGGAAACCTTTAATTGACTTTTAACCATTCGACATTTGAATCCATTAAATGAGATATGTTATCTTATGATTAGTTAAACATCGTTAGACACACTAATAAGAGATCCGAATCCCTACACATAACAAAGTAAACAAATCAGTCAAAGAAGAGCTGTTATTGCTAGAAAGTTGCTACACAATCGAGAGAATCCATATATTATTTCTTGTCATTTAAAAAAATTTGGAAATGTTTCACTGACATTTCATAATTCGACATTTGAATCCGTCAAAATGAGACATGACATAATATGATTGACTAAATGCTGTTTGACATATGAATCCAAAAACTCACAACAAAGTAAACGAATCAATCAAGAAGAGTAGTTATTGCTAGAAAGTTACCACACAACCTCGAGAAATACTTGTTTTGCTCACTCAGAGGAGAAATCATAGATCCCATCATCTCCTTGAAACCATCTTCACATGTTTCAGAATCCGTCATTGCAGCAGAAACCAAAGACCGCAGGGTGTCAAACGACTTGTCGTTTAGAGCTTGAACGGAGTCCTGCAAGTTCTGAACGGCGTCCGAGTACACAGCTAAGCAATCACCGAGGTAACTAGACATCAACGGAGAGCCATTGGAAGCGAATTCGGACTTCAGATAGTTGATATAAGACAGCGTCTCAACTCCTTTCCCGATACTTAGATTTAACGCAATCACCGCAAGGCCGTCGAGATCGGCGCTTTCGCTACGAGGATCAGATCTCAGAGAAGATATGCAAAGGTTAAAGTAGAGGGTTTTCTTGCATGTCGTAGAAACTAAATCTTCTTTAGAAGTACTTGTGAAAGCAAAACAAATCAACAAGAATAATACTGTTGGGACGTGCATAAAAGCTTTGGTTAATACTACTGGCGACGAACCCATCTCAATCTGATCAAGCTAGCTCTAATTTTATGAAGATATAGAAATTCATTTTGTTCGTCTAAAAAACGAAAGATTTGACCGGCAGGGATGAAAAATCCAAGCAAAGTTGATCGGCGGACCGCACATTTGTTTTTATCTTCTTGCACTTTTATGAAACTTTTTTTAATGTGTTTTTTTAGTAGTTTTCACTGAATCCCACATTTCAGTTTTGTCTAGAATGGCAAAATCGATGTGATGAGGTCAGTACTAAAGACAGAACTCTCTGCATTTGAGCATGCATATTTGTGTAAATATATATATATATGTACACGTGTATATATATATGTATATGTTTTTGTATGGTTGCACGTGAATCATTTGGATATTAGTGCTTGTTGTCCTTTTTTTTTTTTTTTTTTTTTGGTTTCCGAGATGCAATCGGCATCTTTGCTCTGCAAGCACGTTCCTGAGTCCTGACCTGGTCGACCACAACCTCCGGAGAGAAGCTCTAAAAACGACAATAATTTAATTAACAGATATAGGATGCGTTTGGTTTGCCATCTCTGATTCAAAATTTTCAAATCAGTTTTTGTCATTTTCGTATCAGCTTTGTTCAATTTTCTTCCCCTTAGTTAGCTCCTTGATTTTATTTTTTAAACCTCAAATATCATTGATTTCTGCTTTAAATTAACATAATTATGCCTCTTGATCAAAATTCTAGCCTTGTCCCTGTCTATAAACCACATGAAAACTAGAAACAACGAATTAAAAAATTATGATGAAACAGGTGAATTTAATTTAAAAAAAAAAAGAGAGAGAGAATACAATTGAGTGAATGACAGGCATGAAAATTGAAAATAAGTAAAGTCAATGACAAAAGTAGCCAAGTTTCTACCAAAAGAGAGAGACAAAATTTTAGATTTTACGAAATATATTGATAACGACATTAAATGAACAAACGACAGTTTTCCTGAAAAACGGATGGAAAATGTACAAGAGAATAAAGTTCAGTAAGCGACAAAAACGACAATAAGTTTAATAAACGACATCCGTAGGATAAACGACATCGAAATGAGAAAACAAACTAGGGATTGATAGTAAAACGAAAATAAATGAAATATATGATTAATGATTTGTTACGACACAGGCTAGAATACGAAATAAAAATTAAAACGACATTCAAAGGACAAACGATACCAGCCTCAACAAAATTGGAAACTTTAGGAACGAAAAATCACTATAAACGACAACGAGAGAAAAATGTTGTCAACTGAAGGACAGACGCAATGATAAAAAATAAAACGACATGATTAAGAATAAAAGCATGGTAAATTCAATAAATTTGAACGGCATTTGGAAAACTGAAAATGATCGCAACCTCGATTTTATGCTAGCATCAATTAAATACGAATACAACAACAAACTGAGAGAAAACTGTAACTACTTCCCAAACAAAATTATTAAACAACAATAGCTTCTAAAATGGACATTGGTTAGGAAACGACATCAATTTATATAAACGACAATGATTTTTAAAAATATTTATATTACGACAATGAGCTTGAAAGACGTTGTTAATTGTAAAATCAAATGTTTATTTTAGATTTAAGATGCAAAAGTTGGAGTTGAAAATTTTATATTGAAATTGTTTGCTTTTTTAAAAATTAATTAAAATTTTTGTTTTTTTGTTTTTTTTTAAAAAGACAAAAATGAATTGATTTTTGGATTGGAATTGTTGCTCCAACCATCCATAAATATCAATCTTACGGGAAAAAAAAGAAAAAAGAAGGAAAGTTACGTACATTTGAGATGATACTCTCTTGGATGTTCTCTCTCTTTCTTAATATGACACGTGTCTTTACTTTTTGCTTTTTGATTAAAGTAAGTAATCAACATCATAATAAGTCATGCTTGTACGATGTTATTACAAATTTGCCACTTCTTGTAACCAAAAAAAAAAAAAAAAAAAAAACCACTTTTTACGCCTTGAACTTACCTGTGGCTCGGGTTTTCCCCCCCTTCTAATTATGAGTTCGATGCTCTGTTTTATTTATTTATTTATTTATTTTGGCCATGTTGGGCTTCTCCAATTGAGACTTGCTCCCTATTGTTCTATGGTAGTTTTTTTATGAAACAAAAAAGAAAAAAAATACAATTGAGTTAGTTTTGTATTTTTATATTGTTCAATTTAGGGATATACCTTTACTAACAGAAAGATACCATGGATCAACCTATTCTAAATCAAATAGATTTCAATTGTTTCATTATCAACAAATACCGTGGATAAGACGATCTAACTTTCGTTCTCTAGAAGAACAAAAAGATGGGTAAAAAAAGATCCTTTCGTTAAAAAAAAAAAAAAAGAATAAATAAAACAGAACAAAAATAAAACGAATTGAAGGATTCAAGATTCAACTTCTTCCATATTATGCAACTTCTTTAATATTAAACAAAAGAGCAAAAGTAACAAATTATTAAAAAACAAATTAAAAAAATTAATAATTAACTGTAACTTAAAACAAAATATACACAAATCAAATTAGCATTGTGTTCTTGAAATGTGAAATAAAAATTTATGACATACCATTTGTTTAAAGCAAGCGCTCTTGTATGCTTTGAAAATCACTGATATTTCCTTTCTTAGAGCTTGACGTTCCCAATATAAAGAATAAAAGAAACTTCCCTAGAATTTTTGAAATATTTCTCAAAGTAGCATTATATTAATCAACTAAAATATAACAAACCTTTTTGGAATTGCAAGAGAGTTTTTTTTTTTTTTTTTTTGCTAGCTTTCTCAATCTCCTTCTTCATCCTTTTTGAAGCTCCTTTGGTTTTTGATACATGAGGATCGAATAGTGGAATATCACAAGTCAAATTATCTTTAACGTCTTCTTTGTCTGCGGCATCAATATCATCCGTTGATTTCTTGATTTTATCAAGAGATTGGTACTCCATTGCACACTTGCTTGGTGCATCCTTCAATGATCCTTCCTTTGTCAACTTCACAGCTTCATGATATAATTCATCAAACCGCTGCTTTTTTACACTTGGTTTCTTTGGAGATTTGCCCTGATGAGTATGAACTTTTCACATCTTTAGTCCATCTCGTCAGTATGTAGTGTGAATGAACATTAAAAGACACCCATGAGCTTGAAGAACATAAATTGCACGCCTACAAAGAAATCCATTGTACTCAAACATTCGACACAAACAAGTAATATCTTGCTCCATATATTTCATTCCGACTTGTCAAAAATTTAGTATCTCTCTCAAAATCTCGAACTTTAAAAGTTTTGATATTACCGTCAACCTTTTTGTTCGTAGAAAAACATGTGGCTGCTCCCGGAACTTCAAATTGAAACGTTTTAAAGGCTCCATGCGTATATATGGTTGACATTTGTTTCTCAAAAGGAGATGGAGACTTTAGGACTGGCTCTTGCAAATGCTTGTTCACTCCAATAAATGGAGCAAATGGCATTTTGTACTTATTGGTTATGTATGTTGTGTCAATGGAAACAACATCTCCAAAAATCTTGTAGTCTTCTCGACTCGTTGCGCCAACCCGAAACACAATTTTCAGACGTTCTTCTTCATCTAAATCAATTGCATAAAAAAAAAAAAAAAATTGGGATCCATTTCTTGCATGTGGATAAAATGCTCAAACATAGCTTTAGCATCACCCATTCCTTGTCTAGATAATTTCTAATGTCTTTTTCCAAAAACCCAATCTTCTCATGTCCCCCATGTTTCTTGGCCAATGCAGATACGATTTTAGTTGTGCCCACCACCCCCACCATGTAAAGTGTCAATATTGGTCTTGTTGGGAGAATTATGCTCCGTTTGGTGAAACGGTTTAAGTTGAAATTTTTAAGTTTGAGTTGGTTGACTTTTTGAAAACTAGTTATAATTTTTATTGACTTTTCAAAAAAAGACAAAAACTGATATGAAAAATATGAGTTTAAACTATGTTACCAAACGGGCCTTTAATCTTCCTCTGACATGGGAAATAATGGGCCTGAGCGGGATATGGTTCGTGGTTATGTTCTGTAACAAAGTTATGAACATAACATTTTCCATCTAAGTTTCTCTTGACATTCAAGATTGCCTTGCGACCTCTTTTCAAGCAAGTTCGTTGATTTGAAGCACTATATTCCCGTTTCATTCCATGTCTTGTACAAACAAACTTGTAGTCAATGAATTCTTTCGATATCTCTTCGATCTGCGACTTGATCTTGTTGCGATACCAAATCCAAGGAACTTAGCGTACTTCAAGTAAAAAGAATATATATGCCTCTTGATGTGAATCAAAGTTCATACCAGTATAAGGTTCCAAGTGTTTCTCACCTTCATCCGTGGTGCTTTTTATCACCCCTTCAGCACACTCCTTGTCACATTCATCCGTGTTGGAGTTTGAGTCACTGTCTGAAGTCATATAGTGGCCTAGAAGAGAAAAGCTAAACAAACTTGTAAACAAATATCATTTGTTGTCCGTCAAATAGAACACATAGACCAAATATAATGTGTACTTTTTTTTTTTTTTTTTAAGTTCCATTTTTATAGCATACAACATATATATATATATTTACAATTTCAAGATTTTTTTTTCTAAAATTTTCAGTGTTTTTTTTTTAAATTTTTTTCCAGATTATTCAAGCATAGTTTCTTATCTTTGTTCGCACTGAATCAACGGAAAAAAAAAAAAAAAAAAGGGCAAGACAGAGAGACATTCAAACACTAAAATACATATACAAAAAAAAAAAAAAAAAAGAATTACCTTTGACCCAACTGATTTTTTTGAACGTGGGAGGATATATCTTATTCTTTGAGAATAACTTAGAGCATTATATGTGTCCTTTTTTCGAAGAAAAACTCTGTTCATTTTGCAGCAGTTGCATGAAGACGAAAAGGCAAAACTTGGGGAAAAAGCTCTTTATTTCCCGCTTATTTGATGGGTAAAATTGTAACTTTGACTGATATGAGAAAGCCTACTGCTGTAATGGTTAACTTGTAATAACAATGTACAAGCCTGACTTATTATTATACTAATTATTTACTTTTTTCAAAAAGTAAAAAGTAAAAAGTAAGATACGTGTCATCTTAAGAGAAAGTGTGTTTAAGAGAGTCTCGTCTCAAGTACACATAGCATTCCTAAAAATAATAATAATAATAATAATAATAATAATGGTTGTAGACTAATACAATTTAGTAATAATTTCATTTATGACTCAATAACGAAATGTAGAGTTTGAATCCCTCGTCTAAGTTTTAAAAAGAAAAAAACTTAAAATCAATTAAAAAAAATTAAATACAACAAACTTGATGGAGAATGATAACCTTATAAACAATATAACTAGAGGTGATATGAACCTTTAAAACTGGCACCAACCTTAAAACACTTCAAAGTACGTTGCTTAACATGTAACGACGGTTTTTAAAAATCATAGATAAAAACTTTTTTTTGAAGTCATTTTTTCGCGCCCTCTCTTTTAGTTCACTTTTTCTTCTAGCAACACATAAATGAACAACCGCATCCCCGCCCTCTCATTCACAGTGATCTCTACTGAATTGCTCTGTTGTGTAAATAAAACGATAGAATTAGGTGCATTTATGTATTGAAAACTTGCAATAAACAACCCGTAACAAAATTGCACATTTCTATTTAAAATCAAGATAAATAGCTCTTATCCGGGTTGCTCAACTTCATCTGAAAATTTTTTTTTTTTTGATCCCTCTCCAGACATATATATATATACATACATACATACATATACATATACATATATTACATATATATATGTCCCAATAGCTTGAATTTCCTTGCAATTGTCCTCCTTTTTTTTTTTCTTTTTATGCGTTAAGGGTGTAACGAACAGGAACAACCTTGACATCAACCCAATCCCCTTGCAAGAAATTCTGCACGGTGTACTGCTGAGCCTCTTCCTTTGTGATAACGGACTTATAGCCAGGCCATTTGACTCTTTTATCAATGCTAGCGCCGGGACCTTTGTTGCTGTACTCTGCGTAGTAAAGAGTGTTGAGCGCAAAGTTTCCCTGCCACGGCAGCCACCCGTCGGGGTGAATAAAGTCTTCGATCGTCGATTCCATCACGATTGTCCTCGAGAACTGCTTCCACGGCCTGCCGAGATAGCTCGGAATCGTGTTCTTGACGAGTTCGAGCTTTCGCTCGGCCTGGATGTGGCAGCTGTGCAGGACGATGCCCGTGGTCTGCTTCCTCTCGGTCCTGCCCTGCGCGGTGACAATATTCTGCTGGTTGTCGAGCGGCTTTCGCACCACGATCAGGCAGTTCTGGAAGATGGAGGCGGCGTCGCCGAAGATGAAGTCGACCGTGCCGGCTATCACGCAGCTGCGGTAGAACTGGCGGTGCGTCTGCGCGTAGAGTGTGTCCTGGTAGCCCTCGAACCGGCAGTTGACGAAAATCGCGCGGTCCGATTGGATCCTCGCGGCCACTGCCTGGTGCTTCTCTGGCCCTGCCGTGTTCCGGAATCCCATGTCTCTCCCAATGAAACCGTCTCCCAGAGCAACTGCAAATTATACAAATTAATAAATCTATTTGGCAAAGAAAATAAATCTAATTCTGTGAAAGGTGAACTAATTCCTTCTATTTTTATATATGTATAGAGCATTATATTTGTCCTTTCACATAATTAGAAGACCTATTTTAGCAACACAATCTTAAAATTCTTTTCAGATAATATTTGAATTTTTTTTTCTTGATAAATAGTTGCACTTGTAATTACACTTTGGTTTCAATTGAGATCTTGTTTTTACCCATTTTTTCTGACTTTTTTACGTAGAATTTTCTCTCATAAAATTTTGAATTTATTATTTTAATTGTACATTTAAACTGTGATCAAACGTGCCATTTGTTATTAAAGACATCACATATAAAACGTATTTTCTGTGAGATCAACTTTCTATTAAATGTGATATTATAATATTATTAGTTATTCTACTTTTGTTTTACCTTTTATTTTAGTAGATTTTACAGTAGGGTATCCATAACGAAAGACTGCAAACGATCTATTGTATATATTGATATTATCCTACGATTTTAAAAAAAGCTAATATACAAATATATATATATATATATATATTACCAAATGAAGCAGTTTGGAACGTCCTAACTCCATCTACAAAATTTTTTCTTCCGGTGATGATGCTCTTTTGCGCACCGTCACCATACATGGTAACATTCATCATCTTCTTCGGGACAATCACTGTCTCGTCGTAAATTCCTTGTTTGACATAAATCACATACCTGCATAATTATGAACAATAATCAATAAAACGAATTCAACTTATAAATTAATTTCTCATTTGTTTCCATTATTTTTCTACCTAGGAAGAATTGTTCGTACGTACCGTCCATCATATTGTGCAGGGATGGCTGCAATGGCTTCGCTGATCGTCTTGAACTGTCCGCTGCCGTCCTTCGCCACCGTCACGTTCGGCGTCGGCTTCTCGTAGTTCGTCTTTAGAATTTTCCGATCATCCTCTTGCAACCAGCTCGGGAACCCGTAATCATCCAAAGAAACCGCGCTTTTAAGGTCCGGTGCTCGTGTCGGCGAGGGAGCCGGCGAGGGAGCCGCTGCTAATTCCTGCAGGATACGAGGCGTAAACTCCGTAAAATCGAACGCCGAGAGGAGCGACGAGACCTCAGTTACTAAAGCGAGAGAGTTGCTTGTGAATTCCTTAGAGGTCTTGAAGATCCTCTCCATCTTGGACTTCATTTTCCCCTCGGGAAATCCGTCGATGCAGGTCTGCTGGTAAGATATAACGGCGCTTAACCAGCTGTTGAGGTCGGGGGTTTTCGTCGAAAAGCTTCCCGAAGAGTCGTCCAAGACGGCGGAAACCGAGGCGTCAAGCTCATCCAAGGCGTCTTCAACCAACGCCTCGCAGTCTACGAACGCGGCCTCCTCTTGAGGGGAGTTGAACTTGAACGAGCCGGTCTTGTTAAAGGCGCTACGGAGCTCGTCTTTCGCCGCGGCGATCGCCATCTTGAGGAGGTCCCTCGGAGAGACCGAGGCCGCGCTGTGGTTCCGCACGGCCTGCCCGAGGGCGTGCTCGCACTTGTCCGAGTAGTCCGTGGCGTTGCATATGGCCTTAATGAGCTTTTGCGATTGGGCTGCATCCCCGGGCGGGACCGCGGCTGCGGTGGCGGTGGCTGCGTCTTGGTGGCGCTCCGCCCGCGACACGAGGGCGAAGACACCGGCCCCGATCAGCGCGAGGAGGGCGACGCCGGAGACGATGCTGATGGTGACGACCCTCCTCTTGAAGGTATGCTCTTTCGCCGCTCTTCGGCGTTCCGTGATTTCGTCGAAATCTTGAAATGCCATTGTAGTTAGAGAACAACTAAGGCAGAGAAGCCCTCCTCTGCCTTAGATTTCAGGCCTCGCCACGGAGAGAGAGAGAGAGAGACAGAGATGAGAAAGAGAAAAAAAGAACTAAAAAATATGTATAAATATATATATGTTTTTCCTTCAGATTTCCCTCTATTTTCTCTCTTTTGTTGTTGGTGTACATAAAGTAGTTTGGTGTGTTACTTTTTTTGGCCAATTTCATAAAAACAGGTCTTGGACAGGAGGTTTTTTTGGTTTTTTCCTATTTTAAAAAGTTAGTTATTAGGGACTCTGCTGGACTGGATGTTATATATATAATTCTGTTCTTTCCAAACCATATTTCCTGCGTCTCCCACGAAATTTGCAAAATTACGTTTTTACCCTCACTGCCAAAGATGTACAGCTTAGAGTTAGCGGACAATGAAGAGTTTTGATATTCGGATTTTACTTAATTTATAGCAAAGGCTGGTAAAAATGTGCAGCTATGTTTCTGAGGTTGTAATGAAGTTAAAACTCACTTAACCTGTATTTTGATTTTAAAGGAATAAATACATAAAAGAAGGATTTAATAATAAAATTGAAAAGTAAAATAATAAAAATGAGGATCATAGATTAACTTGCCTATTAGATGGTCTAAAGTGAAGCAATCTTATTTCCTTTTTAATATTTACCAAATTTAACAATGTAACTTTAAAAATGTCCTTTCACATATGAACTTTCTTTCTTTTTTTTTTTTTTTTTTTTTAAGAACATGTAAATTTGTTCCGAGTGTATTAGTAAATTCGGTATTTATCTTATTTGACAAGAAATTAATACCAAGTAAGATATAAGGATTAATACATCCGTTTTCATTCCCTATATCGTATAAGACCTACTAAATTCTCATTATTTATTTTATAAGTAAATACTTAATCAATTCAAAAACGAAATGACTGCTAACTTTCGTTTTCCTTTCATGCAAAGTAAACAATCCCAAAAGGTAATTTTGCCTGAAAGTTGTTAATTTTATGGAATCTAACTACATATCCTTTAAACTGTGGGCGAACATTGGATCGAAACTAACTCAACCAACTCAACTCAAACTTTTTTTTGTCTTTTTCCCCAAAAGTTTTTGTCTCTTTCCCAAAAAGTTTTTTGTCTTTTCTGAAAATTCAAAAAAATTTACTATTCAAACTTAAAAATCTCAACTCAAACTACTCCACCAAACTCCCCCTTAAATTTTTTTAAGTATCTATCGTCTAATCCAATAATAAAAATATCTTTTACATCCAATTACTACAGTTCAATGCATTCTATCATTCAGTTCAAAATCCATTAGATTATATTGGCCAATTGGATTGTGTTTTGACTTGCATAAGAGCTGATTAAAACCAATTAAATTTTATGAAATTTGCTCAAAATAACAACACATTTTTATACATCAATTAAGTTCTCCACCAACTATTTAACATATAACATAAAACTAAAACTATCTATATAGTAAATAAAGTAGAAAATTCAAATTAAACAACGCAACCCTCGTCCACAGTAGACAACAAAACACTGAAGAGAAAAAAGAGAGGGAGAAAGAGAGAGAAAAGATAAACACATAAATACGTATCATTGCACGATTGGCATGACAAGCCCGCCTCTACCAATTTGTCAATATGTTTTCGCTTCTTCTATTTCAACCAAGTTTTCTACAAAATCTACCATATATATATATATATATATATAAGGTTATAAATATGCAAGAACAAAGTTACATTTACAAGAGAATTAAAAATAATTTATGTGAGACCTTAATATTAGCAAATTGTTTTAGAATCTAAAATTTTGAATTTTGAGAGGAAAGGAATAATATTTTATATCTGAATAAAAAAGAACCAAAGAAAAAGTAAAAGGATATATATATATATGTTAATTAATAGAAGATGTAATATACATATAAGAAAAATTTATTAGATTGTATCGGTTTTATCAGATTTTAAAATTCATATCTAACATCTAATTCATTCTTAATTAATTTAATTGAATGAACAAAAATAACATCCAAATTCAATTTAATAAGACTGTCATATCTAGTTTATTTGAATATATTGTATTGATTCGACTAGATAAATCGGATGACTGAATCTTGTGCTCATACTTTGAACAAAGAAATATCATTTCTATGTGGTTTCCAGGGAATATTTTATAACCATATATCCTTCAAGGACCTAACGACTTGTTGTTTTAACTTCAAAGGGAAAAGCGAAACATGTTTTTTTCTGATAATACACACATCGTTTTATCTGTGTAGCGAAGAATATACATGTCGTTTTCCTTTTCTTTTCTTTTCTTTCTTTTCTTTCTTTGTCTTTCTTTTTTCTTTTCTTTTCTTTTTTTTTTGGGATAAAGATGTCGTTTTCCTTTTGGATAACTAAAAACTATGTATACGTTTGGAACATGGGTTTGAGAGCTAATTTTGTATGTGAACCTAAGAACCAAACAAACCATATGTTTTTCTCCTTTCTTGTGGTTTATTCCAATGAAACCCCTTGTCATTTGTATGATTGAGAAAACGACATCTGGGAAACCCTAGTCATCATCATTGATCTGGAATGTTTGACCTAATAAGTTGCTTCGTAATTGATCTGGAATGTTTGACCTAATAAGTCAGCTTGAAATGAAATCAAACAAATGCGGCTTTGCGGACATTCCAAAGATAAACAAGAGATGTAAATAATCATAAAAAGACAAGTCATTTTTGCTTCAGTCATCGACAAAAGATGACATTTAATTGTTAAAAAAACGACATGTTCCTCTTGGTGTATTGTGGTATTTGAATAAGAAAAACGACACATCAGTTGCTTTCCTGTAAACTACATGTCGTTCTAGTCCAAATTGAAGCTACATGTCGTGTTTTAAACTGTTTATTGTACCAAAAATCAAGACATCTACGAGAATCGTAAAACGACATGGAAATTTGCTTTCCTCCTTTCGTCTCTACAAACAAACGATTTTCAATTCTAACAACTGGGGTTATTTTCACGTATGACACATGAAACAAAACACTTATATAATCCTACTCGTTTTCCAATTTAGAGGGAATTCGAACTTCAAGATCTCAACTTTGAGTACAATGAAATTAATGTTACGCCAAATCAGTAATCATCACATATACTTAACATTTAAATTTGTTAATTAACTACAAATATATTCTAACAAAATCAATTTGTTCCACAGTTAAATACACAAACCCAACAGTCGTAGTCGTTGATCGAACATTGGGATGACATGTATTGTCGTGGGCCAAACTGGGTTAACCCCTAAGCTAAACAAACATTGGAAAGTATTTATATTTATTACTTTTTACTTATTCAAATTAGCATTGTGTTAACAAATCAATACGCTTTTTTAATATGTTTGTTAAACAAATCGTGCAGAATTTGATAGAAGATCACATAGCAACTCAGATTTTACAATCAGCTTCTGACTCGTCATCATCTGTAGTTCAGGAGGACGCCATTCTGCAATAGGTCATATGTACGCATTGAGGGCATATGACGGGAGTAGGCCCCACACTTTTGCGGAGGACCGCTCTAGGCGTTTCTTCATCCTCAGGATTTCGGTCGGAATGCTCATCGTCGTCACAACTTTCGTTGAAGTATCAATCATGGATTAATTGTCTGGAGGTCAATCACAGGAACATGTATGCGAACTAGAAGACGGTGCATAAGGTGATATTCGAGTTGTTACCCAATCTCAAATTCGCGTCTGTTATTCCTCCCAAAGACCTTGTCCTTCCATGCCCTTCGACGAATCCCCCGCTGCTATAGGCTAACGATGATGCTGCTAATGATGACAACGAGGCTGCAAATTTAGGCGATTAGATATTTACTTTTTTAATTATCTTGTTTAACTATTAAGACATATCTAACATTGTATTTATGGATTTTATATTTAATCATGGATAATTTATTTTATTATCAATTTCATTTGTAATATTAATACTAAAATTAATTTGCTTTTTATTCTTTGTTGATATTTTATTTATTATATTATATTATTTAAAAATTAAAAAAAAAATTATTTGCACATTTGCGACAACATTGTGTCGTCGCAAAATGAAAAGAGACGAGAAGTATTTGCGATGACATATTTTAAAATTGTCGTCGCAAATAGCAATGTATTTATGACGACAAGTTTTAAAATTGTAGTCGCAAATGATCCTATGCCACGTTATTTTTGATGGAATTGACCATCTTAATTATGAGAGCCTTTTTAGCGACAATTATTATCACAATTGTATATGCAATAATTCAATGCCGTCACTAATAAGGCTTTTGCGACGACATTCTATATTTAGCAACGATATCTCGTCGTTGCTAATAGTATTGTTTGTTGTAGTGATCGTAGGATAGTATTAGATAAAATTCAATCCTATACTTCCTGTACATTCCAATCCAATCCCTTTATGTTATCCTATTCAATGTAATCTTATCATGTACATCAAACGGATCCTAAAGATATTCTTGGTCATATCTTAAATATTGTAAGTCCAATAGCTTGGAGGGATACCGACTGGGGAGACGCGCTCTTTGTTGAAGAATAAAATCTATTATTAGAATATATAAACATTTCCGTCATCATCTTGAATAGTTCATTTGGTAACGCTCTTGGGGCATGCGAACATGTTGCAGCCTCGCCGGTGTCTAGTGGTTATATTTCCATATCCTAAAGAAATGGTCCAGTGTCGGAGTGGCGATAACATAATACTTAAACTAAGCATGAAAACAGAACACTTTAAGACGGTAAAAGTAATTTTGCCATCCAGATGTCTACAGAGAGCGCACATGGGGAGTTTTCTAGAAGAAGATAGATGCCTATCTTTTACGTCTGCTACATACTTGTTATTTCGCCAAATGTATTAATATGAATCTTATTTTAAATGTCTTCGTAATCTTCAACTGTTGGAAGCCTCAACAATGTTTGGGAGGCCTTGAGCATCTCACCGACAGAGATTGCAATACATGTGCACAAAGTATTGAGAGAGGTTTTTAGTCAAAAAAGAAAAATTTAATAATAAGAATCCATTTTGGATTAATATCTCCTATAACTATTATTTAACTCTATTATTATGTCTTTAATTGACGGTGAAATATTAAAAGTTCGTTTAGTGAATGAGTTTAAGCTAGAAATTTTAAGTTTCAATAGTAATTTTTATTGATTTTTCAGAAAAGACAAAAAACTTTTTCAGAAAAAGACAAAAACTGAAATGAAAAAGTACATTTTAGTTTGAAATGAGCTAATGAACCAAACGGAGCCTGAAATGCATTTAAATATTTTCACTATTTTATAATAATTTAACTTAAATTCAAATGTAATATACCATTTTTTTTTTTAGAAATCTATATAACAGTAGCTTTTTTTATTTTTTATTTTTATCTTTACACTATCAAAATATTGTTTTTAACAAAAACTATCCAGATACATATATACAATTTACAATTTGAATTTTAAATTTAGATGTAAATATTCAGTGTGAATGGATAATTAAAAATACATTCGTATGATCCAAACATGTACTAAGAGAGATATGAAGGGCTTTACACAACTCACGTGGATTGTCTGTTTGTTCATGTTCGCTGCATGCCTTCAACCGACAATAACACAATGGCTTTTCAAAAGTGGGAAAAATACAAAGCATTTTTTACTCTTAAAATTAAGCCAATCTCTGACAAAAAATTCTGAAGCTATGCAACATTTCTTGGCGTCTAATGAACACACCCATTAACAATTGGACTCTTGTGACTTGAAAGGTAATCCGTTTCTATTATTTCTTTCTCGAAAAAGTACTCACAACCACTACAAATCACCGTTGATTTTTGACCAAATATTTGTAGTTTCATCTTTTCTTCTAATAAAAATTTATGAGTGCCATTTTATCAACTTTTTAAGATTAATTTAAATAAATTTATTTATTTAAACTTATCTAAATAATAGACTTAGTTTCTATCAAATTTATTTAAATAATGGACTCAGTTTCACTACTTATCAAATTGTAGGTCTACTCACACATTTCGGTTGATCAGATATGGATCTTAAAGCAAGGTCATGCATATCTCGTCTTTAGAAGAAAAGAAATTATATCCATGCACCATCCCATTTGTGATCACCAAAGTGGGAGCTAATGATAATAGACCTACTCACAAATAGTGTATTAAATAAGGGAAGGGATTTAGAGAAAATTTGCTTTCTTAAAGAAAATTTTTAATTAATGACTGTTGTTTCCAAAAATTAATTAAAATTTCTTTTTTTCTTTAAAAAAAAAAGATCGATTAATTTTCTTTAATGATAATATTATTAAATTGGTTAAAAAGTGATTGGTCATCAAATTTCATAATTAATCATTAATTGATTAACTCTGAAAAAATGAAAAATGATCATTATATTGAATTAAAAAGAAAAATCGGTCATCTATTCAATTGGGTGGTCAGTTTTGGCCATCCAACCTAATTTTCTATTAAGTTTGGTGGAGTAGTTTGAGTTGAGATTTTTAAGTTTGAATAGTAAATTTTTTTGAATTTTCAGAAAAGACAAAAAACTTTTTGGGAAAAAGACAAAAATTTTTTGGGAAAAAGACAAAAAAAAGTTTGAGTTGAGTTGGTTGAGTTGATATGCCAAAGAAGCCATAATAATAGCATTGGACTATCTCTCAATTGCTGGAGTATTTTGAGAGGTGTTGTAGTTCTAGTTTCATGGTGGAGGCAGTGTGCAAGTCGCATCGTTAACTGACCTCATTCTCAAAGATTGAAGTCAAGCGTTTCGTATTCTTTTCTAATGCAGTTGGAATTAAAAATTTTTAATTTAGAGTTGGTTGATTTTTTAAAAATTAATTATAATTATTATTGATTTTTCTGGAAAAAGATAAAAACCGATATGAAAAATTTAAATTAGAGTTGAAACATTAAACGAAGGCTTAAATTCTAATCATTTCCAAAATTGACCTCCTAAAATTTTGTTACCTTCATTAAATTCTATTTTAGTTAATTTATTATGTATCCAAATGAGATGATTTTTTATACAAATTACATAAAATTTCGAGGTAAATGAAATAAAATTCATATCAATTTCTCCTAAAAAATTTCAAATTTTTATATTTTAAATTTTAATTAATCGAACGTATAATTCAGTTATAACTTAAATTTTTTAATTCAAACGAATGTCCCAATCGCATGCTAAAATGGACAATCATCTACCTAAAAAAAACAAAAATGTCGGCTATTGAAAAAAAAAAGAGCAAGAAACCGCTATCCATATGATTTTTCCAACTACTAATCACTACTATTCATCCGTAACCAATCATCTATCAGCAATGTTAAAAGCTGTCGCATCATTATTATATGCGGATCCAATTGACTTTTTTTTTTTTTTTTTTTTTGCATGATTGGTAAAAACCAAAAAAACCTCACCCAACCTAACCTCTAAACCCCGTCGTCATATGGAAAAGAAGTGGATTCCAACCAAGCATACCCAGTGATAAACTCCGACACAGTAAAATTCGACGCATCCGAGTACTCCATGACGTGATAGCCCACCCAATCGACACGCTTCTCTGTACTTGAGCCCGGCCCGTAGTTGTTGTACTCTCCGTAGTACAGCGTGTCCAGCCCTTCGTTGCTGGACCACCTCGTCCACCCCGACAGGTCGATGAAGTCGTCTATGTACGACTCCATAACCACCGTCCTCGAGTACACTCTCCACGGCCGACCCAGGTAGCTCTTCACGCTGCCGGCGCTCTTGTACAGCTCGTCCGTCGCCAGGATCGAGCAGTTCTGCAGCGAGATTCCGGTGTCCTCGTCTTGGGTGTCCCGCGACTGCGCTGTCACGACCGTGAACTGCCCCGGAAGCGGCAGCTTCGACACGATGTTGCTGCCTTGGAATATCACCGCCGCGTTGCCGAAGATGTAGTCTATCGTGCCGTAGATGTCGCATTCTCTGTAGAATTGCCGGAACGAGTGGACGTACAGGGTGTCCTGGTGGCCGTTGAGTGTGCACCTGTACATGGCGGCGAAGTCCGCGTTGATTCGGACCGCCACGGCCTGGTGTTTCTCTGGGCCGGCGCTGTTTTCGACCGTTATGTCCCGTGCTAAGAAGCCTTCACCGGAAACAGCTGAAAGAAAGATTGGACACAACGTGTTTGATGAAATGCGACAAAGAGAGAATATATTTTAGTGGGAGTATTTTGTGGTGGTTTACCGAGGGTTGCGGATCTAAAAGTGGTCCATCCGCCGTCGACACTCCTGTTACCGGTAATAACGGTAACGTCGCTTCCGTCTCCGAGGAGAACTATGTTGGGCTTGTCGATTGGGATGTCCACGTTTTCCTCGTAAACCCCTTGTTTGATAAAGATGATCACTCTGTCCAAGCTGTTGTTCGGAGCGAAATTTACAGCGTCTGTGATGGTGGTGAAGTTCCCCGTTCCGTCTTGCGCCACCGTGAGCACTTCGCTGGGGTTGTAATCGTCTTCGGAGCTCTGCAAGATCCGTCGAGATTTCCTTGAAAGCCATGTCGGAAACGCCATTAGTCGGCGGTTGTTATGCCCTTGTGTGGCTTCTGGTTTGGAGAGCATGGAGAGGGAATTGCTCACATACTTGTATGTACTCGTTAAAGAATTCACCAGGGTCGGCTTCAGAGGACCAGAAGCGGAATCTAGACCTTCCAAGCATGTGTTCTTGTTGGTGAGAGCCGCGCTGAGATAAGTTCTCGCGTCAGCTATTTTCCTAGCGTTCGCCGACTTGACCCGAGAAACTGATCTCTGTAATGATGTCACTGTGATTTTGTGGAGCTCCTTGCAATCATTAATCGTTCCTCTTTGTTTCTCAACGATGTTGTTACCCTGTCCAGCGGTTGACAAGAGGCTGGAAAGTTTCCCGGCTTCGGATATCGCGCTTTCAAGGGCTTGGAGGAGGTAGTTAAGGATGTTGGGTCCGATGTTTATCGAAATCGAGAGCTTCAGCGAATCAAAGCAAGCTTCTGGGTATGGAGTGGTGCTGCAGATTGATCTAATGGAGGACAAATGGGCATCAACTGAAGTGTTTGTGGAAGAAAATGAGTTGTTTTGAAGAGCACAGGAGCTTCTGCAAAAGAGCAGTGAGAAGGAGAAAAACAGAAGCAGTTTTGGAATTAAGGAGGCCATATGAAAGTGGCTGTGGGAGAGAATGGTGTTCCACAACACATACGGAGAAGAAATAGGGCCCGTATTTTGCTTAAATAATATCTTGTTGGGAACGTAACTTGCATGGATTTTTCTCGCATTAGTGAGTGGACTACACGGATTCCCTCCTACTCTTTTCTTTTCCTTTTTTGTTTAAAAAGCTTTTCTGTTTTTGTTTTTTTCACTGCATTTTTTTTTTGGCACTATTGGAAGAAAGGTATAAAAAGGAAAAATTTATGGTTAGAGGTAAAAGTTGTAGTTTTAACGTATTACTATAGAAAGTTTCTTAATCGTTCGATCAAATTTTGACGACACCACCTAAAAGAGAAAGCACATTGTTGACGGTGAAATTCAAGTTTAAATTTGGAATTATCCACACCACGTTTTACTCACGGTGAATAGTAAAAGTAAATTTCTAGAAAAATAGAGAACGCATGAGATTTTATATAGGTTTGTCAGAATTTACTGGGATACGTCCTCTCTTCATGCTAGAGTTTCACTATTTTCTGAGAAATTACTAGTGATAGTTCTTGGCTATGGTGTGTAAAACAAAGCACCGTAGAGTTCCAAACGGAAGAATGACCTTTATTTATAGGTTTCCTTTGGATAAATACAATAAATTTAAATAAATAAATAAAATCTATTGAATATTCTTAAATTTGTGAACTGCTTATTTCCAGGGAGAATAACCCACAATTTGTTGAACTTGAATTTCAAATACCAAATATTCTCTAATTTGAATCTCAGAACTCTCAAGATTTTACTGAGCTGTCACTTTACCTCATCTGTGAAGCTCTCAGCGTAGAGCATTGAGAAGATCTAATTCACTCCTCTCCCATTTGGCTAAACTCTACCTCTTCCTTTGAGACAAGGCCTCTCCTGCTAGGTGTTGAAGCAAAGCAAACTTCATTATTTATTCTTCTCCGAGCGAGCAATCAGGAAAAGTCTTCATTACTCATCTCTCCCCCATGAGCAGATGAGGCATGGGTTTTTCGTCTCTCTCCCAAGACCGATAAGGTATAGGTTCTTCCCATAGATGAGGAATAAGTCTTGAATTATTATATAACACAAATTATATTATACTATACAGTACTTTAAGGTGTCATTGCATTTTTTATTGGTTTCTTAAAGATATAATATCTTTGGGAACGTAACTTGGGATTTTCTTTTGATGGACTACACAGATTCTTATGATGCCCTCCATTGAAAATAATGAGATGATAATGACACATCAGTACACATACTTATCCACGCCCCTCTTTCCTTTTTTATTTTTTATTTTTTTGGGGTTTTTGCTATTTTTTTCACATGAACTATTGGAAGAAAGGAAAATTTTATGGTAAAACGGAAAAACTACAGTTTTAACCTATTAATCAAACAAGTTTTTTCTAACTGTTTGATTGAATTTTAATTATTAATTCCATAAGTGAAACTGTAAAATGGCTTCATATTATATGGTACGTTATGTTACAATGTCAGTGTTACTATATACTTAATGGGTTCTTCCTTCTTTTATATGGTTCCTTCTAATTAAGAATATCTTTGAAAATGTAATTTGAAAATATATATAATATAAAACATCAATGAAATTAAACGTATAACTGAGAGTAGATCTTAGTATGGATCTTATATAAGACCCATGGATTCCATTTAGCCAGACCTAATTTTCTTGACATTAATAAGTGGACCACACAGAATCTTATGATACCCTCCTTTGAAAATAATGAGATAATAATGACAATCACGACACATAATTGTCCCCCCCCCCCCCCCCCCCCTTTTTGTGTCTAATTTTGCCGTTTGCCCTTTTTCACGGGTATTACTGTTGGAAGAAAGGGGGGATGCACATAGTGGCCAAAATAAATACTAATAATTCTATATTTTGTTAACTATTTGAATCAAAGTATTTCTAATGCATTTGATGCACCAATTAAAAATGAAAATTTTAAGTTGAAAGTTGATTGATTTTTAAAAAAAAATTAATTATAATTTTTTATTGATTTTTTTTAAAAAAGAAAAAAAAGTGATATAGAAATTTTAGATCCATGGTGCACGAAAGTTTAACATATGTTCCGAGCAAAAAAAAAAAAAAACCTTTAGGCTTCGTTTGGTTCGTTAATTGAGTTTGAAAATTTTAAGTTTTAATAGTAATTTTTGTTGACTTTTCAGAAAAGACAAAAAAATTTTTCAGAAAAGACAAAAAATTTTTTCAAAAAAAGACAAAAACTGATATGAAAATTTTGAATTCGAACTCAAATCCTAGACAAGATCTTAATGTATGTTTTGTCCACTTATGGAATTTCGTGTTACCAGCATACAGAAAGAGGGAGTGGGGAAAAGGTGATGAGCAGTGTGTAAGATATTATATGTATCACTGGCTAATGATCTTGAAATAGAAGTTTGAACCACGCAAAACAGACCAGACAAACCTTAAAAAAAAACAAAACAAAACAAAACAAAACCTCGTCGACTAAAGTGAATAATAGTCGTGGGTTCAAAGTCCTTGATTTTGAGCTTTACTGGATTTATTAATGAGGCTAGACCACTTGCAAAATGAGAAAAAGAAGTTTAGCCTAATCGATATGCTGAGTTGATAATAAGGACTTGCAAAATGGCAAAAAAACGCGCAATGCAGCCCACTTGACTAAAAAAAATTATCTGTTAGATGTAGAGAGAGAAAGAGAGAGATAAAAAGGGAAAGTGTGAGTCAAAAATTGCTGAATTAAATTATTGTGCCCCCAAGCATAATACAAAGGAGATCTGACAATGTCCAGGAATCATTTTGTGGATTGTTTTGTAGCTATTAGTCCTTGTTTACCCACAGATTTTGTCGGGTTTAGCCCACTTGACCGACTTCAATGGGCGTCACAGGTTTTATTTACTTTCCTTTCTTACGCTTAAAAAGATCACAAAGCAAAATCAAGTCACGAAATCCACCCGAAAAACAATAAAATAAAATAAAATAAAATAAAAAAGTAATAGTTTTGATACGGAAATTTGTGCACTGAATTGAATTTTTTTGTTTTTAATATATGTGTCAATAGAGGAATGGAAGCTAGAAAAGTATTTGTTGTTACTAAAGTTTCATTAATGCCATGCAGTCGGTGAGGCGCTTTACAGCTTTCCTCAAGAATTTCTCTCTCGTCTCCATTGCACTCGGTTTGATAGGAGAAAAGAAAATGAGATAGAAAGAAAAACTTATAAATGAAAGACAATTAAGGATCCGTTTAGGGTAATGTTTTTAAATGGTAAAATATCATCTGAATTCAAAAATTTTAATTTTATATTAAATTTTAAGAATACATAATTTTTTATTTCAAATCAAAATAAGTTGATTTTTGTGTCAAAATATTCAAAATGAAACATAAATAAGACAATATCCATTTTGTATATATATATTTTTAACAAATTTCAAAATTTTACACTATTTTTTAATCACATAATTTTTTTTCAAAAGTTTTCCACCTAAATACATATTTCCAACCCAACCTCTAAAACACTGCCTCCAGACGTCCCTCAAATGAGCTCTTAGATAGAGAGGATTCAGCATTTCTTTAAGTTATATGGTAGAAAGAAATGAAAGAAAATAAAAAAAAGTTGTACAATCACAATTTTATGCACTCATTTATATTATTTTAGTTTAAAAATAAGTAACTAGAAAAGTAATTTTAGGTAACATTGAATGAATTTTAGTTTTCCGCCCAATGTTAGAACGGATAAAAATTTGTGGATCCCACTCTATTTTTTTCCACCTTATTTTACTTTCCTTCCTTTCTTCTTTTTTATCAAACAAACTATATTCCTCCAAATGCTTCTTTCCTTCCTCTTTTCCGTCATATGTACCAAACATAGCATTAGTCTCCTTTGGATTAAGTAAGCTTAGGAAGAGGCAAAAAAAAAAAAAAAAAAAAAAAAAAAAAAAAAAAAAAAAAAAAACCAAAAGGGCTAATTTACTCTAACTTTTTAGGTAAAAACATAATGGAGAATATATCTTGTCCGACGAACACAATCTCTAACAAATATGATCTGATGGCAAAAAAATTTTTTTTTTTTTTCAATAAAGTACACCCTATCACATAATTATCCTAATATTTCTAAACTGAGATTGAAGGCAATATTACTCAAAATCTTCAAGTCGCAAGAAAATGATGAAAAAGGGCTTAAAGATTAGAAATTAGGTAGTGCAATAAAAGTATGACATTGAATCAACTAGGGATATGGAAACCTGAACATGGTTATGTTCTTAAAGTCTGGAACCTAAAGAAATTCCCACAAGGCTGTGGGAAAAATAGTTGTTCGAAGACCATCTTCATTAAATATGTCAATGAGAATATTATACAACATAAAATAGCATAATCGAGATTTTATACTTAAATACATTATGCTCTATCCATCTTTGGTTATTATCCTTAAATTTCGGAATTAGTAAAAGTAAAGTTTTTAGTATTTAAACAATTTAGAAATAACAAAATTATAATAATTTTAGGAAAAAAAATTAAGGTATGTAGTAAGTGTGAATTGATCCGGTTAAGAAGGTTCCTTTTGCTACTAGCAAACAGAGGCTCCCTTCTAGTAGGGGGCCGCAGCGCGCTCGCCTTTTGAAGTAGGGCTAGTGCTCCTTACTAGATTGGGGATTTAGAATAGCTCTAAAAAACACAATATAATACTAAGTGCGTTAGTACGCGTTCTCTTTTACGCAAGTCGATTGTGACAATTGAGATTTAATTAATCTTAACGTTTTCTTATCACTTATTAGTATAAAATGAGTGATACCTGTAGTCTGTTTGCTGAAAAGACAAATCAAATGTTAAATTAAACATTTGCGATATTTGAAGGTAAATTTGTCACCCAAATACTAAAAATTTATCATTAGAACATCTATTTGGCATTTCATTAAAGATGCTCCAAGACCACCTTCAATGCATATATTCATATCAATGTTATATTTGTTACAATATATATATATATATATATATTAAAATTAAGAGTAACATATTTGAGATTTGTGCTTCAATATTTTTTAATGTCCTATCTATCTTTTGTCATCACTACTAAACTTTAAAATTCATAAATTTAAAATCATAGTATTTAAATAATCTAAAAATGACTAAATTATAAATATTAGATGAAAAAGTTAAAAACATCAAACAATAACAATCTAATGTCAAATTTAACATCTATTATAGTTCGTAGCAAATAAGTTTAGTATTCCTTAAATTTGTCACAAAACATGATACTCCATTCAAGAGTTTTGTTTGTTTGTTTGTTCTTTTCTTTTTTTTTTTTTCCCTTAAATCAAATACTAAAACTTTGTTATTGATACATTTATTTGGTACTTCATTAAAGGTGCTGTGTTTTTTAATAAACTTTCTGCCAATTTTTATTTTTCCAAAAAAATAGATTGACATAGATGCTGGACAAGCTAGGGACCTGACTTGCACAGATGCACTTTTGTCTCTGTCCAGGGCCTAGGGGCCTTCAATTCATGGGTTTGGGGACTCCGCACGACAAAACAACTATTACCAAGTCCAATTTCTCTAGTGCCCATCACAAGTTGTACTCAAGATTCTCTACCTAGAAAGTAGACGAAATTCCATAATAAGATGCTTAAAGGCTAATGGCCTTATGGTGGAGTAGTTTGAGTCGGTATTTTTAAGTTTTAATAGTAAATTTTTTTGAATTTTTAGAAAAGATAAAAAATTTTTTAAAAAAAATACAAAAACTTTTTAGGAAAACGACAAAAAAAGTTTGAATTGAATGGTTTGAGTGGTTGAACCATAGCCCGTTTGGTTTGATAATTTGAACTCAAAATTTTCATCTCAGTTTTTATCTTTTTTTGAAAAAGTTTTTTGTCTTCTCTGAAAAAGTTTTTTGTTTTTTCTGAAAAATCAACAAAAATTACTATTAAAACTTAAAATTTTCAATTCAAACTGGTGAACCAAATAAAGCCTAAAACTATCTTAACTTCTTGATATGACAGCCAACATCCTTTGGATGAATTGATAAAGGGCACGAGTACATTTACCTTTTCACAATTATCTAAACATCCCTAGTTTTATTTTTTCAATCCAATTTTTTATAAAATAAAATAAACTAAAATAAACTAAAACTTCTTAACACAACACTTCCCAAAAATGGTGGAAGATGTAAAACAAAATAATATACACCTCTGCCACATCTTATCTTCTCTGGTGGCTGGCTGATCACCTATAGACACTCAAAAAAAATAAAAATAAAAAAGCCCACAAAAGAACCTCAGAGATTCAAACCCAAAAAAAAGAAAAAAGAAAAACTGAATCTATATAAGAATTAAAAAAAAAAAAAAACACACACTTTTTTTAAACTCCCAAGCCAGCAGTGTATCTGACACCGGTGGAGGGCAACCACAGATTGCCTTCAATGAACTGGGCCACCGTGTAGTTATTGACCTGACTGGACTGGTTAAACGCGTGGTAACCGGGCCACTTGACCCGCCTCCCGAGGCCCGACCCAGGCCCGTAATTCATGAACTCGCCGTAGAGCAGGGAGTCGAGGGCGAAGTTGCCGTTCCACTCTAGCCAGCCCTCGGGCCTGACGGCGTCGCTGATGTACGACTGGAGGACGACGGTCCGGGAGTAGAGCTTCCAGGGGCGGCCGAGGTAGGTGGCTGCAGAGGAGGAGTTGGCTGCGGAGGATTCGGCGGAGAAGTTGCAGAACTGGAAGGAGAAGCCGGAGGGCTCGTTGGGGTCCTTGCGGCCCTGGGCGGTGACGGTGTTCTTCTGGTTGGGGAGGCCGTTGCGGGCGCGGATCTGGCAGTTCTGGAAGACGGCCGTGGCGTCACCGAAGATGAAGTCGACGGTGCCGCTGATCTGGCACTCGCGGAAGAACTGCCGCATGGTGTGGGTGTAGAGGGTGTCCTGGTAGCCCCGGAACCGGCATCGGAAGAACACCGACAGGTCCGAGTCCGACCGCAGCGCCACCGCCTGGTGCTTCTCCGGCCCCGCCGTGTTCTCTATCGTTAGGTCCCTCGCTATGAATCCTCTCCCGCTTACGGCTGCACGTCGTCGGGAAAAACTCAGGATCAGCCTTTTTTTTTTTTTTTTTTTTTTTTTAAGAATTTTTGTCGGTGACGTATAAGTTGGGAACATTTACCGAAATGACAACATCAAAAATAAAAATTAACAAAACAATATTCTTTTTCATTTTAATATATAGTAAATTATCTTATTATAATAAAAAAGGGCTAAAATACAATGCTTTCCCTATTTTTTTCACAAGTTAAATAGACAATTTTGCTACTAAGTTGACAGCAAAAAAGGTAACTTGGTTAAAGAAAAGTAATAGATGATAGTGACGAGATATATTTGTTAATCCTTCGTTAACAAGTATTCTGATTTCTTAAGTTTGTGAAATTTGATTGATTGAGGTGACAGGGAACGAAATAAACGAGGTTTTTATTTTAAATATATAATTCAAGAATCTTAATTCAAACTATGTATCATTACTTTTCTCAAAAAAAGAAAAAAAAACATTATTAATTTTTTGACTCAAATATAAATGCTTAGGGGTGTTTGGAAAGAAATTTAATTTAAATTAAATTGTACTTTTTTTATCATAATTTTTATTTTTTTTTGAAAATTTTTTTTGTCTTTTTTGAAAATTTTTTTATCTTTTCTAAAAAATTACTATTAAAACTTAAAAATCTTAAATTAAACTCATTCACCAAACACCCCCTTAAATTGACATTTTCCTTTGTACAACTCACGTCAATTGCTTTCCAACTAAAACAAAAAAAAAAAAAAAAATCAAGTCAATTTTTATTTAAAAGCTATTCTTGACAAAAAAAAAAAAAAAAGATATGAATGGCATTAAAATATCAACTATAATATTAATTTTTTAAATATTAACTTATTTATTATATATTTATTGATAAATATAATTAATTGATATGAAAATATTTTAAATATTTATTAATATAAAAATGATAACTTATATAATACATGAGTTAATACTCAAAAATTGATATTAAAATTAATATGTCCGACATTTTTTTTAAAAGGTATTTAAAACTTTCTTTTAATAAGCAAATTGTTATTTAATAAGTTATGAATAGTAAGTCTTACAGCTAAGTAGTCGGTGTTAGAAAGTTGTAATAAGGCGTATATTTGTTAAGTTATTTGTTTTTTTTCTTTCTTGAAATGGATAAATTTGCTAAAGTAGTCAAAGAGACGTCATAAAGCTAGGTTTTTCTCTTCTTCTTCTTCCTTGAAAAAAAAAAAGATAGTGCATCTTTTTTTATTTTCAATAAAAACGTATCATTAGTGACATCTCATTTGTTATGGGTCCATCCCAATCATTTTTAAAAGAAAATTTTAATATCTGAAAAAGATTGAATCTAATTTTATGTAAAAAATGGATTCAGTTTCACTCATACCATCATAGATCCGAGACGGTGTAACGGATCAGTCAACTATAACTTTTAATTGGGATTATGAGGTTATCAAGTATCGAATTACAGAATGTCACGAGGGATGGAAAAAAAAAAAAAAATCTTAATGATTGCACCATTTAAGATGGCTAATTTGTTGGACTTGAACTACCTATCATAAATATGTTGGCAGCACAGTGAGTGACCAATTTTGCCACTTTTCTCCGTGACTGCACATGAATCCGTCCGTGTAAAGTAATTGATGCTACTAGCCATGTTCAATTAACTAATACTATTTCATAAAAGAAGACCATCAACAAATACCCATTCGAACTTGGCCCCATTTGGCCGCCCATCGTGACAATTAAAAGGCGAAAATTCAATATTTTCGTTCTTCAAATTTATGGCTTATCTTATGCTCATTGAAATCCTACTTATATGAAAAGTTTTTTGTTTTTTTGTTTTTGTTTTTTTTGGGTATAGTGTCTTGTATGACATCTACTAGAGAGAAGGTCCTACTTGTTTGGTTATTCATATGTAAAATCCACTTTTGTTACTTGTTATGATTCCCAACGTCAATGAAATTAAATGTATTATTACTTCCCATGTACATAAATTACAAACTGACAAGAATAAAAAATAATAAAAAAATAAAGATCTTTTCTTATGAGATTTTTTATATATAGGACAAAAAAATACATTAACCGTTGGATTTTTTTGTGGGTGACTTTATCAAAATTTTATCCAATTATATTAATTTTGCATTTTCTTTATTTTAATGTGATTTAAAACAAAGATTTAGGATGCTTTTAGCGTTTGGATTGAAGTTGAAATATAATTGAATTTTTAAGTTAAAATTTATTAACTTTTTAAAAATTTTTTATAATTTTTATTATCTTAAAAAAAAAAAGACAGAAAATCAACTATAAAATACGGTTGAATTTAAACTCAATTTAAACACAATCATAGACAAATGTTTAGAATAAGAATATTATTAATAGAGATATGATGTTGTTTAAAATATGTCACGGGGCTAGCCCAGTTAGTAAGGTAGGGGTTAAGGGTTTTAGGGTGCTCAAGTTTCATTTCAATTAGATTTTGTTTTTTTTTTTTTAAGGATCATTATTATCTTCAATGCTAAGGAAGTGAATCAGAAAAGAAAAACCTAGCATAGACATTAATTTATTTGTGCCAATTAAGATGCTTACCAAAAGTTGCACTGCGAAAAGTGGTCCAGCCGTCGACGAAGCTCCGGTTGCCGGAGATGATAGTGGCATCCATACCGTCCCCAACCATCATAACATTCCATCTCTTCCTCTTGATCTCCACATTCTCATGGTAATTCCCTCTCTTTATATATATCACAAACCGTCTCATGCTGTACTCCGGCGCCGCCATCACCGCGTCCATGACCTTCGTGAAGTTTCCGGTGCCGTCCTGAGCCACAACCACATCCGCAGAAACCCCATTTCCTTCTAGAACCTTCCTGTCCCTGGGCTTGACCCATGCAGGAAACTGGTCCTTGCGCTTGGACTTGTAGACGACCGAGCTCGGGTCCACTTGGGTCAGGAGGTTCTGAACTAGAGAGGTGATTTGGTTAAGCCCGCCGGTGACCAGCCCCTTGACTATGCTGTTCGTGCCTTCGAACCCGTCGCTGCATGTGTCTTGGTTAATCAGCGCAGCGCTCAGCCATGTCCTTAGATCGGAGCTTAGATTTCCCGTGCTGTTGTGTTTACCTTTGGAAATCAGAAAGGGCTGCACGTCAGTAAAAACCGATGACAGCAACAGATACTACACTTGATCTTAGCGAAAGGACGGAATTTTAAAAAGAATTAAAATAAATTTATAAAATATACGTGAAAAATGTACTAAAAATGAGAAACTTCGTTTTAGTTATGGGGAGTTGTGAAGTGGCGTTATTATGGTCATGACCCACAATCCAAAATATCTTCTAAGTCTATCTTTTTCCAACAAAAAAAAAAAACCCAAGAAAATGTTAAAATAGAAGATGTAAAATGAGTATACCGTTGGGATTCTGAGTGGCGGAGACAGTCCAACTCAGGTCCTCAGAAGTGGAGTCAAGCAAGTCAAGGCAATCGGAAACGGCGTTGGAGAGGCGGAAATCGCCGAATAAGGTGGCGAACTGAGAGAGAGTGGAACTGACTTGTCGTATTATGTCGACAACGTCGCTGATAGAGCTGGCGAACTCGGACTTGGCCACTTTCAGACACGCCGGCTGAAGAAAATCGGCACTAGTTAAAGGCGCGGAGAACAGAACCAGAAGTAATAATCCCAACACTTTGCCATCAATTTTCGACCAGTGATGATGATCAAGAGCCATGATTGGGACTATATGTTGTAAGCGGGTAGTGTGGACAGGGGATGATTTCTTAAGGGCAAGTCAGAGGGGGGTGAGGTTCACAGGTGGGAGAGAGGCTGCCTATTTAAGGCAAAAGGGTTGGGATGGGGGAGAAGAAGGGGGGAGTGATTTAGTTGGGCAGGTGAAGCAATTTAAGAGGGGTTGTCGGTCTATTATTATAAATTTAGGGTTTGTTTGTTTTATATTATTTCATCTTAAATTAAGGATCTGTTTGATGGAGTAGTTTGAGTTGAGATTTTTAAGTTTTAATAGTAAATTTTTTTGAATTTTCAGAAAAGATAAAAAACTTTTTGAAAAAAAGACAAAAAAAATTTTAAGACGAGTATTTTAAGTGGTTGAACCAAACAAAGCATAAATTATACTTTTTTCATTTTGATTTTTGTCTTTTTCTGAAAAAGTTTTTTGTCTTTTCTGAAAATTTTTTTTTATCTTTTCTGAAAAGTCAACAAAAATTACTATTAAAACTTAAAAATCTTAAACTAAACTCATTCACCAAACACCCCCTTAGGACACCTTTGGGGCTTATCGTTTGGAGATTTTTTCTTTTTTTCAGTCTTTTTTTCTCGATTTAAAACTTTTTTTCACTGTTTAATAGTTAGTTTGGAAATTAAATTTGATGATCGTAAGTTTTTCATCTTAATTTTATATTTTTTTTGTCCTCTTTAAAGATTCAATAAAAATTATAACTAATTTTTAATCTAAAAATTTCTTTTCAAACCTCTGTTTCAAATGCAAGCTAATGTTATGTTTGGTAAATCAACTTAACTCAAACTTAACTCAAATTTTTCATCTCAATTTTTGTCTTTTTCTGAAAAGTCAACAAAATTTATTACTACTTTTTAAAAAGTCAACTCAACTCACATTTAAAAATTTTATCTTATCTTAAACTTAACTTATTCACCAAATGGACCATGAGTCTCCAAATATGTACGGTTAATTCAAACTTCAAAAATCTATAATTATGTTATTTCAAATCCAAATGAGATAATTTTTTTTAAAATTATAATAGAATTTCGAGAAAAAATGAAATGAAATCTATGCCGATATTTTGTTTTCAAATGTATTTTAAGATTTTACACTTTTTCACTTGAAATATTTTTTTTTCCTAAATGCATATTTCCAAAACTACATTTTCAACCAAAAACTACCTCTTCAAAACCTCCTCCAAACGAGCCCTTATAATAGTATTAAAATCCATGTGTCGGCGGTCAGATGTCGTGGTCAAGCCGATTAATGTTGATTGATATCCTACTCCTCTCACCAAGAAATCTAATTCCACATGCAAAGTATGAGAGATTTGTGCGTGTGCGTGTGTGCGTGTGTATGTGTGTCGAAAAGAAGTATAAGAGAGAGATTTGTGTGTTTGCGTGTGGGAAATATATGAGATGAATTTTAGACCCACTCACTGCTCACTGCCCTTTTCAAGAAGGTTTAAGCCCCACATTTGGGTGTATCTTCGTATCTTGCTAGCACAAGTTACTTTTTTTTTTTTTTTTTTTAATTTATATATTTGAAATCGATTAATTTGTGGTAAAATATGAAAAATGGAGAATTCTACAAAGTGAATGAAAAGTAGATTTCATAAGTAGGGTTGATAGGATTCAATCAGTGTTACATATATAAATATTTCATTTTGACATGATTTTAATTGGATTTAACTTGACGTGCACTACAACAAGTAAATAATATTTCAAGAATATTAAAAATCCTCTGAATTGTTAAATTTTAATCACATTTCGTCGGATTTACGTAGTACTTTTGAAATCGATTGAATTTGTTAAGCATTGATATGTTGATAAGAACTGCACCTTAATACTATTGAACTAAAAGTTTTTTAAAAAATACATAGAAGTAACGTGTCTTTATGTAATTATTTACCAAGGTTTACCAAAATAATTATGTGGTAAAAACTTTTGAAGAAGATAAGGGTTTGTTTGGTTGGTTAGTTTGAGTTGAAATATTTTAGTTGTAATAGTAAATTTTTTTGAATTTTCAGAAAAGATAAAAAACTTTTTGGGAAAAAGACAAAAACTTTTTGAGAAAAAGACAAAAAAAAGTACAATTTGAGTTGAAATGAGATGATGAGGTAAACATGCCCTAATTGTTTGGGACGCCTCAGTCCAAACGGGACCCTCTGTCTCTCATACTTGCCTTTCTTTTATAATAACTCCAATCTAGTCATGATTTTGGAAATTTGTACCAGAAGATTTTGCTCTGCAATTAGGAACCCATATGGGTGTCATGATCGGTTGTCCATTCAATCAACAAAGAGTATGGCAGGGCCATGCACATTGTCCCTCTCCTTTCTTTTTCTTTTACCTTTATTTTGATGGGAAAATCTGCTAATTAATTTATAGACGACTCATCACTCTATTAAGTCATTTATTAAATGTTGTATTAATCTACAATATTCTTTCTGTATGCTTGTGCCCCCAAAGAACAACTCCATTCTTACTAGTAGTTATTTTGCCCGTTGACAACAATATATATCTATATATATGTATGTATATATTTATAAATTTATTTAGATGTTTAAAAAGAGCTTGACTCTTTTTTATTTTATTTTTAAGTTGGAATGAGGTTATGATGGAGCCGGCCAATAATTTCAATTGAAACGTGCATTGACAGATATTCTTTTTAGGGGGATTTATACATGGAGAACGGAAATTTTTAATAGGGATAAAATGTGACAAATAAAAGTTTTTAAAGGTAAAATGGAAAAAAAAAATTCATTACGGACTTGCTTGACTATGGGTGGCTCCGTCCCTTATTATAGGCACCAATTTATTAAGATTTTAAGAGAAATCCAAGTTTCATAATAACTTAGTATCTATGAAGATTAAGCATTTATGGATGTAGCTTTAATGAAAATTAATTGAACAAGAGAAGAAGAGGATACCATTATTACTACTATAAGCCACTCGACCCATAGAGCTTTAATGAAACTTCTTTGAAAGTATTTTTAATTGAGATTTTGAACAATAAAGAAGCTCTCTTTAGCCAAAAAGAAAAATATTTATAAAATAAAAATTAAGAGTAAACATTAGTACTAAGCCCATGATGAGATGCAGTTAAGCTGAGGTATACATCGGAACCAACAATATCTATGTGCGCATAGCTTCAAAACAAGAACATAGATTTCCATAATGATCTTCAATGCAGGTTTGAACTAGCTAGGAAAAAAGGGTGCACTTATTAGAAATGTGTTCATGATGAAATACATTTAATCTGAAGTCTACACTGTAACCAATAATACCCATTAAAGTTGCGAGTTATTGAAGCTAAATAGTACACGTGCCTATTGTTTTAAGACCACCAAATTAACTCTATACATCTATATATATTTGAAGAAAAGACCATTGACTGTAAATATTTCTCAAGCTAGTTTTAAAGCAGTCAAATATAAAATTGCTAAGCTCCAAGATAGATAAATTTAGTGGGGTCCACTTGTAGAACCACTAAGTTTCTCTTTTTGAAGGCTCTTATGGTCGAACTGCCTTGTAAGTTTGTCTATATTTGCTTGGTGTATATTAAAAGAAGATAGGTAAATTTAACCAATTTTCATTAAATCAAGAGGTAGGACAGTGTGAGATTTGCATTTGGGTGCATGCCCAATAGAGGCTTCAGTCCCCACTCAAATTTCTTTAATTAAAAAAAACCGATAATGGATATGTATTATTTTATAGTAATATACACACAAACCCCCCATTAAAAATAAAAATTAGTGTTAAGTCCCCATAAAATATATTAATCTCAATACACAATCAAGCTATAAACCCCATTCACTGTTATTACGAAAAGAGTATTTTACTGTGAATTTTGTGAAGAAATCGACTATACAATCGAATTGATTCCTATATATCAATTTGTTTATCTCCTTAAAGGAAGACATATTTTATAATCTCAAGGGACAATTTAATACATAAATAATTAGTTGTTCTCACTAAATTTTCATTTTAATCGATAGCCCACACTGATAAAAATTTATGGCTTCATCATTAATTCCATTATACATATAAATATTTTTAAAAGAAAATTACCCTGAATAATCATCTTTTTTTTAATCTATTGACCAAATTTTCCCTGTCTTGACCAATGCGACACAAACTTTAGTTTACTTCAATTTATATTTATGTCATAATAATCTAGTATTATTTTTTTGTGTCATATTAATTCAATGGTCTTTAAATTTGTGTTATTCATGCACTTTCTATTTAAAGATTAGGTAAACTATAGGCGGAAGTCCATCTATTAATAAAAAGATAAACCATGATCATATTTGCATGTCCAAGTCTTTAGTATCTTTTTTAACCCATAATCTCATAAGAATATTATACCGAAAGGGAAAAAAGAATCAATTGAAAAATGGGGAAAAGAAGATGTCATTTTCTTTAATGAGAGAAAAAGGGAATGGTACATAAATTTAATTGTAACAAAAGCATCTATTCGGGGGGCTTCTTAAGTTCTTTTTTCCAAAAGTAATAAAGGCTAAAGAGACGTCTTTAAAGAGAGGACTGGAAAACGCGGTTTTACAGCTTGCTTGAGCTCAGACAGTACTGCTTTAAATATTTAGTTATAATAATAATAAAAGAGAAAATAAAAAAGAAAAGAAAAAGAAAAAGAAAAGAAAGAAAGAAAGCCAAGACAGGAACATGCAATTACGCGGCATGAGACTTGGGTATCTCTTAATTGTCCTCAACTTGTACAATCTAAAGATCGATATGTACCGTGTTTGGTAAATGCTGATTCCTTGTCCATTGGCCAATCCCATTTCATTAATTGCATGTGCAAACATTTAATCCGTTTGTGTTGTCACGCCAAACACTGCCTTGCACTTCATTGTTTCATATTCCCATTCGACAAAGGTACCCTTATCAATAACTTTGTATTTTAAGGTAGAAAGTGATAATAGTGTTGGCTTGGGGACCCTCGTGATTTTCAATTTTTGGGTACATTTTTTGGAGCATTTTATTTTTATAGCTTTCAGACCTAGTCATATCATTTGGACTAGACAATACATTTTCTCTCAAGAAAACAAATGAAATTTGAATACCATCGAAATATATATAAAAAAAATATTAGGATATGAATTCTAAATATCATTTTTTGATTGTCAATTTATGTAATATATGAGTTATCATTTTTTTTAATGTATAAAGAATTATAATATTGATTACTCATTATATCTACGGATGAAACGATGAAAACACACCATCATGTGAGTTGATATTTAAAAGGTGAGATTGAAATTAGTGTTCTCGACACTACTTATGGATAAAATTGCTTTGAAGGGTTATTTAGTTAATGAAATCTTGCTTTATCTTTTATAGTAGATTTGCCGCCTTGCTTTTAAACAAGGATGTCCGTAATTCCTTTGGAGCCCACTCACCAATATTTCATGAAAACTTAGAAGGCGATTCAAAAGTCAAGAAAATCAAACATTGACATTGTTTGAAATTGATTAAATTTCTACTTCGTCGGTGGGAGTAGACATCTTTGTAGCCGTCTAATAATATGCAGCGATGAGTTCAGAATGATCAGCTTCCCAAAATGCATGTTGAAATGTTTGGTAAATTTACATATATTTTTATAACACAAGTAAAACAAGTTTTTTGTCAATGGATTCTCCCTGAACTTTTCGCATTTGATAATTTAAGCTCTAAACTAAAATTTTTTGTAAATGACTCCTCAAATTTTGAATTTTTGTTGCACTGCAGGTCCAATCTTAGAAACAAGTATAGTTTTAACGGTTTTCCGCCATGTGACTCGCACGTGACCTTCAAATAAGAGGATGGTTGGTCGTGTTTTTCCTAGTGGAGTAAATAAATATGAGGATGGTCATGATCAAAATGGCTTGATAGAGGGCAATTTGTGCCTCCACTTTCGGACGATTGGAACTTGACATTACTAGGGGGCTTTTGTCCATCGAATGGTTCTGAGCAAGTCGTTTCTCATTTGACCACCAATGCGTTTGAGAGATTGTTAGATTTAAATTGCATGTCAAAAGCCATCAACATAAGAGATTTTGAAATTTAAAGGGTTAATTACAAAGAGTCCGTTTGGTGAATAAGTTTGAGTTGAAAAAGTACAGTTTGAGTTGAAAATTTTTATTGACTTTTCAGAAAAGACAAAACTTTTTTAGAAAAAGACAAAAACATTTTTAGAAAAAGACAAAAATCGAGATGAAAAAGTACAGTTTAAATTAAATTACCAAACAAAATCTTATCTTTTAATTCAAACACATCGCCAAATATGAAAAATTCATGGTGGCATCCATTCAAAAAAGTCTTTAAAAAAAAAATTCCTTTGGCATGCCCCCCCGCCCCCTCTTTTTTTTCTTTTTTTGTTTCTGTTCTCGTTTTTTTTTTTTTTTGGGTCTCTGTAACTAGTGATTTCTTTATACTATTCTTAATTAAATAATTGGGTTAGTTATTTTTATAACTCCGAACTTCATTTTCAATTTAACTTTGTTTTATGACTTCTAAAATATCTTAAACTTAATCAAGTGCATGCCAATTTTAGCCCTTCCATTAATTCAGGCTAGAAAGAGAATGGAAAAGAGCATGTAATGTGCGTGTCATGCTCATTAAATGGTGTTTGTACGTGTATTCTTTTATGTTCTCTTTAATACAGTCAACTAACAAAAAGACTAAAATTGAAACAAACCGATAAATCAGGTTAAGTTTTAGACGTCTTAAAAATTAATGAACAAAATGAGATTAGGGATAAATTCAAGATCAGTTTCTAAATTGATCCTAATTAAATAACCATTCACATCAAAGGTAGAACGCTTGTAAGAAAAACCTTTTCAATAATATTTTTATCTTCCACAAAAATGTCCAGCTAAACACCTTCCTGATATACTTTAGGAGTCCCTATAAATATATTATAATCTATACAATGATCCAGGACCTTAAGTTAGTACCGCTGGTAATAGATTACCAGTCATCACACTGATATGATCAGTATAGAGATAGTCTCTTAGGATACCCTGATAGAGTTGAAGATTATGTCGAAGTTAGCTTTCTCGTTAATAGGAAACTTGAAAGTTCCAAAAGAATGTTCATGCTTGCCAAGGCCAGAGGTGCCGTTTAGAGTCAACACATCCTGAAGGGCTTTTAAGTCTCTTCTTGAGATGAGAGAAAGATCCCAAAACATGATTTATGATAGTTTAATCAGGTGTCCTTAGGCCATCTCCCTACTAATAGGCTAGCTCTGTGCTGGTTGTGGTCCACTCTTAGTTTAATATTATACTTGAATTTCAAATATGATTAAGTGACTGGCAATGGATATAAAGAGCTGTCGTCGTCCACTCTTAGTTGAATGAAATAATTCTTCTTTAGCCATTGACAATTGACAAATAACGATAATTGCACGATTTGTATTATTGTTGTTTTTTAAATTTTGTGGTACCAATATTGATTGATACTTTGATAGAATACTGCGGGTCATCACAAGTTTTAAAACCACTAGCTATATTCGCAGGAGGATCAACAACAACTCATGGCCCATTAATTAATATCCACTAAATGTCTTCGGAATGTTTTCAAAGATATATATATATATATATATATATATATATATATAGCTGTACAATTATATAGTATATCATGGAATTGGATATATTCTCTAGCTGGAGGCCTCGAGCCCACCTGAAATTTCGAGACAAAATTAGTAAAGTAGGCAACAGCACAAAATTGAGACGTCCAGTTGTTTGTTTTATTTTTATGGGTGATTTAGAAAAAAGACTGAGTTAGGTAATCATTTATTTGTCACCCTAAATTAGAATCTTGGCTTAGAATAACATATTTACATGTAATCTTTTATGGTAAAAATAACTTCTTTTTTAAATTACGAGCTTCTGTTTTGATTTTGTATTGTTTTGTTTTTTGTTTTCAACTTCTAATTGATTACAAAAACTACACCGGCAGAATGAGCTACTTAATTAAAAAAATAATAATAATAAAATAAAATAAAATAAAAAAACCTGCAGAATGGGCTCAACGACATTTAGATAACAAGAACACGTCGTTTATCATGAAAGCCCGAAATGTTGTTTGATTTAGGTGTACGACCCCCACCCCCAAAACCCAAAACAACCCAAACGACTCCTGCTAGTTGGTCTTGGTTAAAAAACGACAAGCCTTTTCTTTTTATAAATACGACATGTCGTTTCTAGAACTTACATTTCAATCTGAACGTTAGTTTCCTCTCGACTTTGAAGCATGAAAATTAGAAAACAACGTACAAATAAATACATGGTGTATCGAGGACACGATTTCACACCCAACATCTTCATAGCTAGCATCATGATGATGAATGCGTTTGTTATGGCTGCTCAATTATAAAGCATGAATTTAAGGATGCAAAAAGAATTTCCGACAACCCCGTTTTCAGGGGTGGTTTAGCTCTCGATTTTCCCGTCACGATCTTCATGGTTAAAGCTTTTCCAAAAAGTGTGAATGCGTGAAACTCGAGCTTTTACTAAAAACAAGTTTTTGATCCAAGTAAAACGACAAGCACGAAGCCTCTTTCCTTCTTGTATACGACAAGTTCCTCGTTAGTTTGAATGAGAGGATTCTTTCATCTTTATTTGCAATCGGAATAGTGGGGGAGTCCTTTGTTTGGCTTATCAACCAAAGAAGAAGAACTTGTTAGTTTTTATATATGTGCCTAAAGATTAGAAATTTGCTTTAAATAATTCAGAATCCTTGAACCAACTATGTATTTACTAGAAAATTAATTAATATTTTCTATAAAATATATATATATATATATATATATATATATTGAAGATCCTCTGTTCTCTTTTCCACTTCATTTCTGTATTGCTTAAAACTGTTAAAAGAATGCCAACGATTACCAGTTAGTTTTAACTTTTAGTGAGTTAATTTTAAATATTCTTTAGTTAGTTGTAACCGTTTAGTTGTTACTTGTTCGTCTTACGCTCGAGTAATTTCATCAACATTTTGCCTTTGTAGGCGGAGATTAAAGTTCAAAGGCTAAGCATATAAATAAGTCGACTAGTTTAAAAAAAAAAAAAAACAAAAAAACAAAAAAAAAAAAAAAAAAAAAAAACTTCAGAGGCAATCAAAGAGTTCTTTTTCTGCAAGTTTCTGCGGCTTCCTCCACCATTTTCTTGCACTTTCTCAGCCTCCAAACACACTCTCCCAGCTTCCAAAAATGGCAGACATTGGCTTTGTGAGAAAGATACTTACGAGTACCGACATGCACAGGAACTTTGAGGCTCCGGGTGTCCTTGGAGAAGCGTCATACGCAGGGAGACTCTGTTGGAAAAAATGATTTTCAAACCATTTTGAGTAGCCATATTTTGATATTTAAACTTGAGTGGGACCTACTTTATAAAAGTAAAAGATCTTGGTGAATTGTATTCTCCATCGTAAGGAGATTAAAATCGTATATTCATATGCTCAAAATGATAATCAAGTGAATGAGAAATTGATTTTTAAAGGTGCACTTATGAAAATGAGGAGGTTGAAAAGTGGCAAAAGAAAAATAATTAGTCTTGCACCAGAAAATGATGAAAGGTGCAAGCCTTTGCTTCTCCTTTATCATATCAAAGAAGTGTAGTCCCATGTTAGAAATAAATGAAAGTTATTGTTCTTTCTAATCCTATATAAAGAGTCCCCTTTTCATTTTCAAACACAACAAAAATTTGTTAGTCATTTGTACTTAGGTTTTCAGTGTGATAGATTTTAGACATATTTCAGCTCGTCGAAAGTAGGTTCATGTTATTCGATCGTTACTTGTAGTCATTATATTCTATAAGACAGATGTTTATTTTCGATTTAACTATTTGTATTGTTTTAATGCTGATAATGACTCAATGAATGGCAGAATTTTGTCAAGACTAATACTTTGATAGAAGGCAGCAAATCGCAGTTTTTCCTTCCCACCGAGCCTGAAGAAGACAGCAAATATACGTTCTTCGTTGACGAAATGCGCGACGGTGAAATCCTATTGTAAATGTATTTTTCCTCCTTTATTTGGTGTTTGTTTTCTTATCTCGTGTTTGTTTTTTGATTGGAATGAAGATGTGATTTTTTTTTTTTTTAATTGTTCTTGAGAGCATTAGTTTTTGGAAGAAAGCATCAGATTGTTTTTTTTCTTTTGTTTTTTTTTTTTGTTAGAAAAGCATTCAACGCTTCTGCAGCCGCCAACGGTATCCGCCCAGGACACCTTAGAGAACTACTAGCGCCTATTAACTGCCCTCAGCCTATTTTGGATCTAGTGCATGGGCATGAAAACGAATGCCGTGTAATTCTCGTGCTAAACAGTACAATGTCAGACACTTTTATTATGTCCCTTTGTTTTATTAATATGCGTACTAGAATGTATGCGATCCGATTATTCTCACGTCCACTTCTTTATTCTCTTTTTATGTTTTTTTAATAATATTACGTGTCGTTAATTGTTATATCAAATTAATTAAAATATCGAATTAGTTAAAATATTTTAATTGATTTAATATAATATTATTAGAGGATATGAAAAGAGACATAAATAAAAGATAGGTGAGGTAAAGCCTTACATGCGAGTGTTAATTTGTCATGTGCTTTGTTTGCTATCTTTTCCTTATTTTCTTCGCCAAGAATATTTTGCAAAGAAATGTATTGGTAATTTGTTGTGTGGATTTTAATAGGGCAGTTCGTAGGTTCGTCGACGACTAAATTAGTTGGTTCGGTGAGAGATCGACGGTGTCGGTTTCTCAAAAGATCAACCCAATCCTAACTCTCCCAAATTCCCCAAACCCTTCTCCAGCTGCCTAACACGACCACCGGAGCAACCTCAACCATGGAGCCGTCACTGGGCACGATCCGAAGCCGATGACTGCCTCACTCGCGGGAACGCGATCTTCAAATATATATGTCAACCAGACATGCAATGTTATTTGAGGCCTTCAAATATATATATATATATATATATGTATGCATGTATGTATATATGTATATGTGGGTGTAGGATTTGCAGGAAATATTAAAGAAGTAGATGTGAAAATGTTGCAACTGACGTAAATAAGCAACTTGAATAATCTGTAGTACTATGCGTTAGTTTAACATGCATTAAAATATCGGCAAATATTCAAATATTATAATTATCAACCTAGCATAGAATAAGATCAGTTAGTTTTAGAATGAAAATAATAAAAAGACTAAAATAAAGAAAATATATACTAGATAGGACCAGTTTAACTGAAATGTGAATAATTACGGGAATGAAACTAAAGAAATAAATACTGGAATAGGACCAGTCTGTATTGGAACGTAAATTATGAATGCAAATAAAATAATAATAATAATAATAATAATAATAATAATTAAAAAAAAAAACGAGAATGGGACCAGTTCAACCGAAATGTGAATAATTACAGGAATGAAAATATATAAATAAATACCGGAATAGGACCAGTCTGTATAGAAATTGAAATGTTAGCAAATATGATAATAAGAACAAAAAATTATATAGAAGTTAGAATATTAATTGGTAATGGATATGTCAATGTTAAAATATGAGATAAATTTTCGGAAATCAGAGAGTCGCGTAGATTAGGAAAATTTTCCACTTCCACACTTCATAAACGTCCGGCAGTGCTAGCGTGGAACAATGCACTTTGACTCTTTTTTATAGTTAATACATTTTTGTATTACCTTTTCTTACTACCGTATTTATATTAATGTACTTTTTAATAATACGTAAGCATTGTATTTCTGATCCTTTATAAAGATTCTACATCATAGCTATTTGTAATCAATCATTTATCACTTGGGATAGGAAAAATAGTATTTCATAATTGTTATAAATGTAATACCTAGTTTTTTCAATATTACTGTTTCCTTTCAAAGGAATTAAATGTGTATTATGAAGGTATTTATGAAAAAACTCGATTTAGAGTTTTTGTTAAGTTTTGTGAGTTCTTATGGTTTTATAAGACTAAAAAATGATTGCTTAGACAAGCAAGTAACCTTTTGAGCCAAAAAGGACGAAAAATCCTATGATTCTATGTTGGTCAAAATTTGACCAAGAAATTCAAAGGTTGACCAAGAATGGTCAAAGGTTTGACTATGCAGTATTATGATTAACAGTATGAAAAATATACTGCGAAAACCGTCTTTACGGGCAAGATAGCACGAATAGGATTTAAAACCACCATAAAAAAATCAAGCATACCAAGTTAGAAATAAAGGGCAAAAGGACTTCGAAAAATAAGAAAAATTTTATACTGTTCATTTTTATACAGATAAATTTTGGACTGCAGTATAGTATAACAGTACTGTGTATAAGTGAATACAGTATTGGAAATATCTGTGTTAGCATAAAAGTGGACTGCATATTGAAGAAAAAGCCAAACAAGGCCTTATAACATCATCCTACCACCAAATTATGACATCATTTTAGATTAAAGAAAATTGGAAAGTAATATTTGCTTATTCTCCAAGGGGTTGGCCGGCCACCTATGCACCATTTTGTGCAAAATTTTGATTCTCCAAGGACTTTTATGCAATTTTAAAGAGTTCTCCCCCACCTATAAATAGGTGATGAGGGGTGGTCATTTTGTTCACCAAAAATTGGAAAATCTAGCAAAACTTTGCCAAAATTTTCTCTCAAAAACCGAGCATAAGGAAGGAAAGAGGGAAGAGAAAAAAATTGAAAACCCAAAGGAAAAAAGTTTAGGGGAGTGGTCAGTTTTCTTGTGGAACAACAAGCAAAGGTTGAAAAATTTTTGGAACCCATTTTTGGCCTAGAGGCCAGATGTGGGAAGGAGAAAAAGGAAAGAGAAAGTGAAGAGAGAAAGCATGAGGGGAGTGGCCAAACTTTGTGGAAACAATTAACCAAGTGACCAAAAAAATTTTGGTACCCATTGGAGGGTAAAGGCCGGTTGAAGGAGACCAAGGGGGGGAGAGAGATTTTCGGACCCAAACCCTAACAACTCTTAGGGTTGATCAAAGTAACTTTCTCATAGCCCTAAACTCTTTAATTAAGTTTCAATTTGAAATTTATATGTATTTCAAGTTGAAAATTGTAAGAGCATAAGCTCAATTTAAATTTATTGCCCTAGTTTAGAATATGTAGGTTTTGTGCTTGATTAGGTTAAGGGTGGTTTGATTATGAGCTTGCATAGTTATATGCTTATGCTTGTTTGAATATTAAGGTTTGCATGTTAGATGTTTGATAAGTTGTATGTCCCCTAAATATGTTCAAGCATAATTTAGAATGGCATGTTAAGTTGCAAGAATAGGACTTGAATGAATGGTATAGTTTGAATGCAACCTAGAACCATGCAAATCCTAGGTTAAGGCAATTCCGTGAATAGTTTGCATGGACATGATCAGGTCACTTGAATGTTGAATTGGGACGTTAGAAAATGTTGCATGTCTGCTTTCTAGGCTCCCGCGTATTCGGTTAAGTTAGATTGCGCGAAATAGGACGTAAAACCAATTTAAGAACGAAAACTGCCAGTTCGGGTACAAACTGGTCAGTTTTCTAGAAAGTGAAATTTGACGCCTTTAGAGGCCGAATTGGGAAAAACGTAAAACGTAAAAGTTGTAGAGAAAGGTTTTTCCTAAAGGGCAGTGTGAACAGTTTTCCAAAATAAGGCTCAAACGGCCTAGGTTTTTATGAAAATCCGAGCCTGACCGTGCCCAGGTTTTATACACGGCCAGGTGAGTTCAATAGGGAATAAGAACATGTTAGAGTTCGAACTGGGTTTTCTGCAAAACACGAAAGTTGTAGAGTTTTCGAAAGCTAAAACTTTCGTGAAAAAAACTTTTTCCAATTCAATCCAGATTTTTAAACAGAAACAGATTTTCAAAAACTATGTAGGAAACAGGAAATTCCTGTACAGGATTTTCTAAAAACAACGCAGAAAAAGAGTATTTCAAATGTTTTGACTATGAAAACTGTTCCAATGGCAATTTTCAGCCTTCAATAATTTTATAAAGCCCTACTCTAAGAACCATAAAATTTTATAAGTTAAGTAAAGGATTTTTGAACTTAATTCACCAAATTTTCCAATATAAGGAAAAAGGGATTTTTAAAGTCAAAGTTTAGTAACGAAACGATGACGGATGGTAACCGGGAAAGATATCCGAGTTACTGGGCTTGGCCCCAAAGCCCAAGTTTGACCCATAGAGGGTTGACCTTAGTTGACCAAAATGTTGACTTGGGTTGACTTAGTTTGATCATCTTAAGGGTTATCCAATATAACCCTATAGGATACCAAGTTTGAAAATGGGCTAAGCTTAGGGTTATTTGTAATAACCCAATGGATTATGGACTAAGAATATTGAAGACATAGGCCCAAGGTTAGTAGTCTAACCTTATCGGTATGTATGTGGGCTTAGCATATAAGGTTACCCAATGTAACCTAATAGGTCATGATTCATGTTTAATTAGTCTTGAATAATAGGGTTACTTGTTGTAACCAAATAAGATATCTTGCGTATAAGGGACATATAACTAAGATTATGTATGCATGTTGGTTAGATCACCAACATTCTACGATTATGACTATAGACCCTTACCTATGTCCTTCACTTAAGCAGGAGTTAGCCTGCAGCTGTATCCGGACGAGGAGAGCAGTATATTGGACATAGTAGACGGGGTAAGTACAACTCTGCCTACAGCATAGACTTTTGTTGTGATACTTACCCAAGTATGTTTGATGTGTGATATGACAGAAACATGTAATGCTAGGATATGATGGAGGGTTTGATGTTTGTTATGATGTGTGATATGTTTCATACATGTTATGATATGTGGTATGCAAAGTCTAAGGTATGATTATGTCATGTTATACGATGTGGCTATGTCATGATATGTCAAGTCTATAATTATGATATGAGGTATGTTATGTTGAGATATGATTATGATCTATGTATGTGTGACATCATGAGGCATGTTCACCAATTCTTAAGATAAGAACAAGATCAAGTAAGAAATGAGGAAAAGCAAGTATGATGGCAAGCGAGTTTGCCTGTGTCGTACCGACCCGCGTTAGGTCGGGTTGGACTATGGTTTGAGTTGGAAATAGACTGGCCGCCCCAACACTCCATAATTGCGCGCCCAGTACGTACACTTATGTAAGGGGCCCATAAGCAAGATAAGTTATAAAAGTAAATTAAGATTGAATAAGAAAGCATAATATAGTTGCGCGCCCAGTACGTACACTTATGTAAGGGGCCCATAAGCAAGATAAGTTATAAAAGTAAGTTAAGATTGAATAAGAAAGCATAATAAGAGCATAAACGGTTCACGCATATATTATGCTATCATGTTAAGTTATGATTTGATGTGCTATGCTATGTTATGACACGTGATGAAATATTAAGCCATGTTATGTTAGGAAATGTTAAGAAATGTTAAGGTACGCTATGTATGACATGTGATGTTAAGTCGTATAGTGTCGCGGTATAGTAGTTGTACTTACTGAGCGAAAACTCATTGTCTTATATTTATGCTGTAGGTAAGCAGCCTACGAGCAACTGTTGATACAAGATGGAGAAGTGTGGCAAGGCGAGCTGTGAAATGTGGGAAATAAAGCCGCTATGCGTTTTGGTTCTTTATGTATATTATTTGGTATTAGAACGTCTTTCTTTAATTACCATTATACGCTCTTACGCACCGTATAAAAAAAATTTTCGGCTGTTTTCGCTAAATAAGTAAGTACGATACGTTAAGTATGCATGTATGTACGGTAACGGCCTGTGCTAAGTGGGTCGTTACAATAAATATGGATTATTGAAAAGATTTCAACTCAACAAAAATGTAGTAAGTGCATTATTTATTTGGCACCGATAATTGAAATGAATTTTTCGAAGATAAAATGGATTATGTACGTAATGTCGACGGAAGATGGATCACCCCACTCACCATTATTCATTACTGCTAAGTACTGCTATTCACCAGTTATTTACCATTGATTTCTTACGATCTTGTGTGTTTAGATAATAAAGTGGCCGGAGCATATTCATCAAAGAGACATAGGAGATATACAAAAAAAGAGATTTCAATGTCAGATTTTCTTAGATTAGATGTTAGAAAAAGGACCTGAGGAACTGTAGAAGGCCCAAAAAAAATTAAGGATCCGTTTGGTGAATGAGTTTGAGTTGGAAATTTTAAATTTTAATAGTAATTTTTGTTGACTTTTTAGAAAAGACAAAAAATTTTTTCAAAAAAAAAATGAAAACTGAGATGAAAAAGTACATTTTAATTTGAAATGAACTTGATTACCAAACAAGCCCTAAAAAGAAAAAAGATTTCGATGTCAGCTTTTGTGCAGGAACCATCCCTTCCTTTTAAAATATTAACGCATGCAACCTATATGGTCAAGATTATTGGGGGACCAGTCCCCCCAAAAAGGTACAGAGGGACTATAGAAGGCCCAGTTTCAAATCCCTCCAATTTTCTTTCTAGTTTTGTTTTCTTTTTAAGATAAATATCTGGTCGAATCCTTTTTATATACTTTATTGATAGAGTTTATTTTTAAATCATTTAGATATAATCGAACTGTTGTGATATGATCGTTATAATGTATCTTATCTCATAATAATATTACTAAAAAAAATAAGAAATAAAATTGAAAGAAATAAAAAAACTATGACATCCAAATCCCCCACCCCACAACCCCTGCTGGCCAGATCCCCCCGCTGCATGACCCTCACCGATCAAATCACCCCCCACTGCATGACCCTCACCGATCAAATCACCCCCCACTGCACGACCCCTATCGGTAGATCCCCTCCCCCACACCACGACCTAGGCACTGGCTAGAAATCCCCAATCACCCCCCCTTGAGAAGCCCCTCCCCCCGAGAACTCCCCCAAACACCCCTTCCCTCACCAAACCAGACGACGAGCCTCTCCCCTGCCGATATCGGTGATGGAGCACTCTCTAACCCTGCCAACGTCGAGTCCCCCCACCCGCCAGCCAGATCCTACCCTACCTACGACCTAGGCCCTCACCCACCCCCTCTTGAGCCCTGATGACAAGCCCCTCCCCTCTCGAGGCCCGCAACCTAGGCGATGGACCACCCCCCTTGACATCAAGCATCCCATTCGTTAGCCAGATCCTGCCCTACCTACAACCCAGGCTGCCTGCGACGCACCACCCTCCAAACAATGAGCCCCTCCCTTCCCGACCCTAGCAACAGGCCACTCCCCAGCACTACCGATATCGAGCCCCCGACAAGGACCCCCTGCCCTCTCCCAACTTTCCACCGAGATGATGGTTGGGTTTTTTCATTTTTTAATTTCTTTTGTTTTTTAAATTATTTATATAATTTCTTTGTCAATCTATTATAAGATAAGGTGTATTATAATTATTATGCAGAAGCAACCTCATAACCTTTTGATTACATTTGAATAGTTTAAATATAAACTCTATCGATAAAGTACATAAAAGGAGCCATATTATAGTCTTTCCTTTCTTTTTATCAAACAAACATCAAAAGAGTTCTCTCCTTACTCTTTCTTT
>CM046383.1:8688371-8738371 GCA_025413485.1 Ficus microcarpa | reverse complement strand
AAAAAACTTCATAAAAAAAAAAAGTTCTTTAGCCCTAAATCCCTTTATTTATTATTATTTTTTTTTTTTTAACATTGAAACAATAGCTATACTCTCTTTCCTTGCCTTCGGATCCTCCATAAAACCATTCCCGGATAATTTCGATCCAAACGCACGTGTACAACTATTTATATTGGTGGTTTGGCTTGAGCTAATTAATTTTTTATTCTCTTATGATCCGTTTTGTATTTGAGTTAAATTTAAAATGAGATGAAATTTTTAAGTTTGAGTTGAACTGACTTTTTAAAAAATAGTAATAAATTTTGTTGACTGTTCAAAAAAAAATTTGAGATAAAAAACTTGAGTTGAATTTGAGTTGAACTCATTGACCAAATATAACCTTAATCACAGCTTCATAAATAATGATTTATAACTTGCCGAGATATTATCGACAAATCATCGGCTGCATAACTTTCTTTGGACCGGTAAAGCGACTCGAGGAAGACTATACTAGTTGCCCAGAGGAAACGTTGTCTTCTCCTCTCTATAGTCAATTATGCTTTTTTTTTTTTTTTTTTTTAATTTACCAGGAACATTAGGGACATTGACCCCGTTCACTTATGTTGTGTCTGGCAGGAGATGGAAAATAGAATGAAAGAAGAATAAAATATCTAGGTGGACTTTAATAAAATTTAATTGACTAACTTTATTTATTTATTTATTTATTTATTTTTATGAGGGTGAGATTAGGAGATTTGAAGTCTATATATCTTTTTTTTTGTACAGGGTATTAAGGGTAAAAAAAATTATAATCCCATATTATAAACACATAACAATAATAACAGACATATAAGGGTATTTGACCACTTTACTTAATAGGTTGACATTTTAAAATGGAAACTCAATCCATTAACAATCTTAAATCCCTCTTCCTCTTCCCAATCTTCACGTTGTATTATCTTTGCATTCATTTTCTTCTTCTCTTATTTTCACATGGTATCAGAGCCAAATAAGCTCAAACGAGTGACTTGATCCATCTAGTACAGGATTAGTGACTCCAAAGAAAAAACCATCTTGCAGAGGCGTGTAAATGGATATTGGCCATTCCACTTAAAAGGTTGATCTTTTAAGATAAAAACTCAATTCTTTAACAATATCAAATTCTTATTCTTCTCTCTAATTTTTCACACAAGGTTGTCGGGGACGAAAATCAATAGGTACACATTCCTAATTAGGTTAACACCTTTTTAGTACCCTTATCATTTAATCTTTTAGGTTGATACCTGCTTGATACCCTTACCATTTATTTATCTCCAATATTTTATTAAATATAAGAAAAAAGTATTATAGTTTAGGTCACTAGTTGTAAAAAGCAAAATGACTAAAAAATAAATACATGTGGGAAATAAAATAAACCAGATTGAGATTTAAAATCTATATTTTTAAATATAGTCAAGTATAAAATAATAGGGATAACGAAACATTTTTTTTTTTTTTGGTCGGGCCGGAGCTCTCTAATAAGATGTGAAATTTTTATGAATTGTTTTGATCTGTCATCATATGTTATTCCCCAACATGCATGCATGGTATTCAGTTTAAGTTATAACGTCGTATTTAGACCTCAATATGTCCCAATAACTCCCCTCTTAATTATGTGTAACTCGTCTAACTCAAGTCTTCTCCACTTTATTTCCACTTAACGATTTTCAGCCCCTAATTTATTACTTTCTCGTATTTTTCTTGCGCGTTCTCTTATTGCCATTTTAGCTTTTCCCATCATTTAGGGGAGGATAGCAAACATTCTAACTCAAACTCATTTCAAACTTTTTTTTGTCTTTTTCATAAAAAAATTTTTATCTTTTTCCCAAAAATTTTTTTGTCTTTTCTGAAAATTCAAAAAAAATTTACTATTACAACTAAAATATTTCAACTCAAACTAACATACCAAACACCCCCTTATAATGTCGGTGTGGCTTTTCGGGTTCCTGTTGACACGTGTCGCAAACTAATCAATCAAGAAATTTCACAATATTCCACAATACCTCTCTAATGAGCCAAGGGCCCACTACATAGAAGTAAACCTCTCACCCACTAGTTTTTTACATTAATACGTCATAAACTCGTCATTAAATCATAATTTATATCTTAAATTTTTAACTTTAATAATTTAATTTATAAATATATAATAATTTATAACATATTGATAATAATATTAATCTTTTAAAGGAAATTAATATGTAATTTGTACATAAATTATTAATTTATGACATAAATAATTATTTTTATCTTTGTTAATTAACAATCTATTTGCAAGTGATATATTAATTTTCATTGAAAAATTAACATTGTTTATCAATAGGGTGTAAATTGTTACAGATTTTTTAATTTCTTGTGTAAATTATAACTTTATAATAAGTTTCGGGTGCACCAATACAGAAAAGCCTTTTAAATTTATAATTACCCAATCACAAAGTTTATTTGGTTGCCACTTGACACACAGATAATGAAACCGAATTCTTCAAGGAGTAGTTTAGTTGAGTAAATAGTAGATATTAACTAAAACCAATTAATTAAAACTAATACTATTAGTTATACATGATTAGGTTTTTTTCTAGGTGAGTTTTATGATAGACTTTAGAGAATTCAAAGTTGCCGTTAAATATAAATAAGAATGTACATCGTCTCTATTACATCCTAACATAACCTAAACATAATAAAAATAAACCTCCTCCATCCTCACTATTTAAAAAAAAAAAAAAAAAAACCCCTCTATCTTACGAATATATGATTATATATCAAATCATTCAGTAATGACAAGGAAAAAAAAACACCAAATTTACTTTTTTTTATTTAATGTGCGTTTAGTAAAACAATTTAAGTTAAAATTTTTAAGTTTGACTTGATTGATTTTTTAAAAATTAGTTATAACTTTTATTAATTTTTTAAAAATGATAAAAAATAAAATAAAAAATTTAAATTTAAACTTGTGAGTGAAACGGTGTATTAAAAAATATCTTTTTAGTTATCTATAGCTAATAAAAACAGCTCAAAAAGTATTCATGTTCATCCAACTTTTAAAACGTGCGTTTTAGTGGAAAAATGCGTCTGCTTTATTTTTATTATTATTTTTTTTTCCCTTGGGTTTCCCCATTTTTCTATCACCTGTCTCTGTCGCTCTCTCGTAATTCTTACAAGTCACGATAATAATTTCAATTTAATAGTAAGAAAATACATATTTTAAGTTTTTAAAATCTGTTTCTCGTGCAAAGAGAACCTCTCTCTCTCTCTCTCTCTCTCTCTCGTAATTCTTACAAGTCACGATAATAATTTCAATTTAATAGTGAGAAAATATATATTTTAAGTTTTTAAAACTTCATTTTTAATAACTATTATAATATTCATGGTATACTTATGGGTATGTAAATAGTGAAATATAAAAACAATTCGCCCATAAAATATGCCAACATAATCACAAAAATAACACCAATTTCATCAGCATAATAACCATTTCAAGGCATCAAAATACTTTCACCAATTAACTTTGTTTACAGATTTCTTTAATAAAACAAAAAGGTATAAAAAGAAAATTCTGGTAATTAATCATTTTCTTTTGTCTGCTTTATTTTCCAAACACGAGTTAAAATATTTTCCACTATATTTAGGTGATAATTGAATGATACATGAAGAAATTAAAAAATTGAAAGAAATTTATGTTTTATAAAAATGACCATTTTACGCATTTTAAAATAGTTTAGGAACATTTTAATAATAATAATAATAATAAAAAGTTAAAGACCCAATTGCTACATATTAATATCCTGTTTGGCAACCATTCCAACTCCAACTCATTTCAAACTTTTTTTTGTCTTTTTTCTAAAAAGTTTTTGTCTTTTTCCTAAAAAGTTTTTTGTCTTTTCTGAAAATTCAAAAAAATTTACTATTACAACTAAAATATTTCAACTTAAACTAACACACCAAACACCCCCTAAAATAGCCAATGACATCGTTAATCACATTCATTTAGTCGTCATGCATGCGATGCTTTACTTGCCATGATGTTTTTTTTAGTGTGGATTTACTCTGCATATTCCGCACTTGCTTTCTAACAGGTATAAAGAAAAATAGGAAAGAAAAATCCTTTCAAAAAGAGAAATCATCCAAATCTCGTCTTCTCTGTGGAAAAGAGACAGGAGAGATGAAGATGAAGATGAAGATGAAGATGAAGAGTACATCTCTTGTAAAGTTAGACCACCTACCATGATCCTTTCTTTTTCTTTTTCTTTTTTTTTTTGTTTAAAAATACATTATGTTATTAATTTATATTGACGCTATAGTGCAGAGTCATTTGAGGTATGTAAATGGGGTTTTTCGATAAATGTATCAACATAACACATTTTTTTAGGATTATTCCATCTATAATGATTTTAGGATTTTTATTCTTTTATAATGTCAAATAAAAAGTTGTTAATAAGGTAAAAATCTAAACAATAGGATAAAAATCCTAAACATTTAAACTAAAGGAGCCATTTCTACCATCTCCTCTTTCTAAATAATGTACCTTTTTTAACAAAAAAATATCAATATTATCCTTACGTCCTTTCATATTAAGCCTATATTTGATAGAGTGGAAAATGGAGATGAAAGAAATTGGAGGAGGGATTTGGGAGAGAAAAAAAAAAAAGGAATCTTAAGTTGTTAGTAGAGAGGAAATTGGGATGGAAGGAAATTATAAATTTATGGAGACCGCTAATTTTTTATCATTCCTACTTTGGAAAAAAAAAAAAAAAAGATGAAAAATTTTGACAAAATAAATTATGGATAAAATAACCATGTTCATTTCAATATCTCATTGTCTTATAATTTATAATTATAGATTTTTTTTATATTTAATTTTTAATCAACTAAATAACATAAAGAAAAACCTCCCTCCTTATTTTTTATGGGAGATTCTGTGGTAGAGACTCTCCCATGGTCTCATAAAGCCCTTTTTTTAATTATTAAGATTTAATCGAATGGTTAAAATATTATTGTTGTACCAAACTTACCATACACCTCACTTCATATGATTCTTCCCACCCCAAGTCTTTTCTGGCGCCGGTGACCTTTCCATCACCGTCGGCTACCACCCCGACGCCGGCGACGCAGCCTCGGCCCCAACCCCGGCCGCCTCCCACCCCAGCCCTCCCCTACTCCTCGGCCTTCGGCACCCCCAGCCCTTCCCCACCGGCCCCTTATCTTGCCCGACGGCCCCCCTCCCCCGGCCTCTTCTTTCTCTCTATTCTCTCTCCTCTCTTCTCTACCCCACCCAGCCTCGGCCCCTCCATACCACCCTCGACGTGAGAAGAGAGAGAGAGAAAGAGAGGGGGAGTCGTGGGTGGGGGTGGGATGGGGGGCGCTGGGTGGCGGGGGTGGGGGGCGCTGGGTGGCGGGGGTGGGGGGCCGAGGGTCGGGAAGAGAGAGAGGGTCGGGAAGAGAGAGATAGAGAGAGGGGGAAGAAAGAGAGAGAGAAGAGAAACGGGGCGAGGCGAGGGGTGGGGAGGCCGGGGGAGGGGGGCCTCGGGCAGGATGGGGGGCCTGGGGGCGGGCTGGGTGTTGGGGGTCGGTGGGGGAGGGTTGGGGGGTGCCGAAGGCCGGGGAGTGGGGGAGGGTTGGGGTGGGGGGCGGCCGGGGTTGGGGGCGAGGGTGGAGGGGTCGGGGCGGTTGAAGAATCATATGTGGTGAGTTGTATGATAAGTTTGGTACGCCAATAACATTTCAACCGTTCGATTAAATTTTAACGGTTAAAAAAATGACTCTATCAGTAGAGATCATAGGAGAGTCTTTACCACAGACTCTCCCATTTTTTATTTCCTCACCTAAAAATTTTACTTTTCCTTTCTTTTTATTTTTCATCCCTAATGTTAAAGAACAAAAAAAAAAAAAAAGTCTATTTAGAGCAAGTTGCATATTGTTGTAAAATTGTTAGAAGCCTGAAATTTGAAAATAAAATCTTTTAATCATTATATTACCGGCGGTTTTGTCACAACAATCTATATTTTAATAGAAAAACCATATATTTAAATTTTTTAAAAACAAAATACCAAAAAAAAAAAAATCTTTAGCAAAAAAAAAAATCTATTTTTTAAATCACTATAGGGGCAGTCTAAATATCATACAAAAAACGTGATAAGGTGAAAAGTGGTTTGCCCATGTGACTGTTATATCTTTTATTTCTTTTATTTATTTTTTTAAACAAAATTGTGGTGGGAAGCATCTACCAATCCGTTATTGTGTAGGAGAAAGGGACAAGTTTTGCTCGAAAAAATTAAATTAAAATCAATATAATACAATTTTTAAACCGAAAAAACTGTGAACCCCAAGACAAGTTGTTGGCATTTATTTATTTTGAGTGTTTGGTATTTTCAGTTTTGCCCCGTTCAAGGAAAAGGAAAGCTATGCCGTCCCTTCTCAGGTGAAAGAAATTTCAGCTCAATTTCTCTCTCTAGACTCTCTCTCTCTCTCTTCGCTATCTCTCTCTTCTGCTCTGTGTGTTTGTGTTCTCTCCTCTGGAAATGGAGAGGGCTCTCAGATCTGATTCCGACGACGCAAAGCTCGAAGAGGAAAATCCCAAATTCTCTGAACAAGAAGAACCCAAAAGCGAAGAAGAACAAGAACAGGAACAAGAAGAAGAAAGGCAGGTCAAGGATGATCCCAAGTCAACTTGCCAGACTTCCTCCAACACCAGGTAATTCTCTTTTCTCGTTTCTCTTTTCTCTCTCTCTCTCTTTTTTTTTTTAATTTTAATTTTTTTAAAACTTGGAAATTTTCTCGGTTATGGTGAGAATTTCATGATCATAACAAAGATTGGATTTTTTTTTTTTTTGGCTTTCTTCATCCCAGAATTGTTTTTATGTACTTGTGATATTAGGGGTCTCTGAAAACAGCTTTGCATAATTCAATTTTTGTCCAGGACTGGTCATGTTAGAGAAATTTAGGCCTGTATTCTTATTGGTTTGTGAAAAGGGTTCTTTGCATTAAAAAAACGACACACACACACACAAAAACAAAAATTCCTGTTTAGTTTTGGAAAAAAAAAAAAAAAGAAACATAAGGAAAGGGAAAGGGATATGGGAGAGTTTTTTCTGGAACCCAATTACCATTTGCCACTTGTTTCATTTAGAATTGAGTAAAGTCTTGTCTAGGTTTTCCAATCTACAGAACAAATTTTTTTTTTTTGGTTGAAAATCGACGATTATCAAATTTAAGCATTTAAAATAGAGATTAAATTTAGGTATGTTGAATTTCTCTTGTTCGTTTAATTGCACAAGTTGCAGTCAAAATATTCAACCTTGTCCCAAAACCCGAGAAGAACTTGCCAGAATGACAACCTTAAAAACATGAAATTTATGATGTCTCTCTCTCTCTCTCTCTCTCTCTCTCTTTTCTTTTTTCTTTTTAAATTTTACACTGAGCTCCTAGGCAAGGCGTGTAGTGTAAAATCATGATGTGCCAAAGTCAAATTCGATCTCTACTTGTCCGTTTCTGCTCGCAAAAATTTCCACACTCAACTTGTTCTCCTTTTTCATCCAACCAAAAAGCCAAAAGAAATCTGTGATTAGCTCTAGATTTATGCTTAGCAACTATGTTGTATCTTGATTGAAGAAAATTAAGCTTTGGGTGTGATGTGATGAGACAAGGAGTTTTTGTGAATCAATTCCATGTTGAGGCTGACACGAAATACTGTTTTCTTGTTTTTGATGTTTGAGACCCGAAACAATTCCCGTATCTGCTTCAACCACTACTGTTCCTGTTCGGTCTCAGCTCACCATCTTTTATGGCGGGAGTGTTAAGGTGTTTGAAGGAATTCCTGAAGATAAGGTTTCTCTTCTAAACCGCAACTTTGTGATTTCCATCTTAATTCATTCCCTGTTGTAATATTTGTTCTAACTTCCTTGTCTATTACTTTTTGTCACTAAACAGGTTAGTGAAATTTTCCGCATAGCTGCTGCTGCTGCGACTGCCATCAAGTCCAATGGCGTGAAGAATAATGAGCCAGACAATTCCTCCAGCTCACCACTTGAGGCGGGATCGCCTGTGCTGCAAAATACTTCAGCTGCAATGGGTTCGCTGCTGGCCCAGCTATGCCCTTCTCCAAAGAGTACCGTTTGCAAGATACAAGCTGGTAATAATTGCACTACTAAACTAGAATCATAGAATGTGCTAGTTATGATGCATAACAATATGTTATATTTCTTTTTAGCAAAAGTTGTTAAAGATGGATTCCTGATTTCCTTGCTGCTTTTTTGTTGGTTTTGTTTAGAATTTCCAATTGCGAGGAGGCACTCCCTTCAGCGTTTCTTGGAAAAGCGTCGGGACAGGTACTGCATCAAAACACTGCCATGGGGCCTCTCCTAATTTAAATGCATATTATGCCCTTTTTTATTTTTAATTAGGAGCAGTTCATCAAGTTGCAATTAGTATAAAAAAGCTGCCGGCATATCACAATTCACACGATCTATTTTATTTTTGTCATGACCATATGCTTAAGTATGCATATTCTTGTCATGTTCGATCTTAGAAGTTAGCCAACCTCTAATTCGTACATCGTTTTGTTTTTCTTTCTTCCAGACTGGTGACCAGGAACCCATACCCGTCTTCACCGGCAATGAAAGTAGAAAATGACATGCATAATTAACCTTGGCTGCTCGGCTGTAAAGCTTCATATCGTATCGAAGAACATGTTTCTGTAGGATTATTAACTAATTGCTTTGGCCATCTTGCCTGAACTAGTTACAAAGTCTTCATTAGATGATGATGAACTTTTTTATTACTGTAAAAAATATTTCTCGACCTCAGCATATGTATTTTAGAAAACACATAGTGAACTGCTTGTAGTGATGACTGACTTGCTTTGTGACCTGTCTGTTGTTATACATACACGTGTCATGGTTATATAGTCCCTGAAAACTTGTTCATATTTTCTCCTTTTCTTCATCTGCGTTAGCTTTACAACCTAATCGATTAGGGCTTGTTTGCCGTGTTCGTTAAAGTTGAATAATTCTAAGCGTTTTTTTTTTTGGTCTCTTTCTTCGAAATAAATTCAGTTTCACCGTTTACATTTTCCATCTCTAACCTAAAAACTCTCTCGTCAAACTTTAACTATGTTGTTTTCAAGTTGAAATGAGATGAAATTTTTTTTAAATGATATAGAATTTGGAGAAGAATGAACAAAATCTATATAATGATAATTTTTTTTGAATATGTTTCAAATTTTTACATTTTTTAATTCTAAATAGTTCATTTTTTACCAATGGCATAATGTCAAAACTCAATTTCAATCAAAATAACATCAATTCTCCAACTCATGGGGGTCAAACAAACGGGCCCTGATTATTTGTAGAATTCTGCTACTGATAATTGTCGTTTTCCTTCCAAACTTGAAGGAATGACCAAAGAATATGGTCTAGAATTGCTTCCACAGTTGACTAATGTATGTACACTTTTCACTTGTGATCAAATTGAAATACCAGAATTTAGTTTTCGAAGTGGAATCACACACTGGCCTACCTTCGTATGCCAACTTTTCTTGAGAGTTACTAGAGAACAGTTCTCTGTTTTAAGCTAGAATCTGTATCTCTTAATTTTGACCGCAACTTATTGAATGGTGAACTTTCAGAAGTCAGGAGCTAGGCAGAGAATTAGCGCGAGTCTAGAGCTGCTACGACAAAAGTATTGGGATCAGACTCGGAAAAAAGTGTTCAAACCAACAAAAACGGCATATTACAAAACAAGTCCACACGCCACTAGAAGTCTACAAGCCATAACACTGATTACAAAATCCAGCATATATGGTTTGAGATTTAAGCACTTCGAGAAGTCACTACCATTAGTCTTAACATACAACACCAAATATTATGCACTCTTTCAGTGAGCACTGCGCAGTATCCCATGCAAGTAGCCAACGGTCATTACCAGCGAGACGAGGGAAACGACGCCTGCTGGTAATATCTTCCCTGACCTCTTAAAACGAGCACCCATAACTACTAGCAGTGCAGCAGACAAACCTGGATGAACAGGGGATAATGGAAGAAATTAAGGTAAATCCAATTCACTTGGCAGTAAAAGCCAACCAGCTACAAATATAATTACTTCCCGGCTGGTGACATGTTTTTAGCATATCAAAAGTTGAGCTTCAAGTTCATGCTTCAGAAGCAAATATGACATACATTTAATGCCCATTAATCGTCCAAAATAGAAAAGAAGAAGCTTATTAAGTTTATGGTCCTTAAATGGAAAGATTTTATTTTGCATTATCAGGAAGAATTACTTTGGATAAATATTTTAACCGTATGATCTACAAGTGTGCACTTTAACATTTCACACCACGCGACACAAAACTACACCAGTCATTTATCAGACCATCCAAAATTCAATCCAACAGCTAAAATAACAGTTCCTGCTTGAATACGTTTACCTTGTAGAAATGCATACAACATGATACAATATTACTTTTTACCTTCCACTTGATTCTTTTCCCTCTTTTTCAGGCTAAAATAAACGGGTCCTTGTAAAAAAAATTTACAAGGGTCTACTACTTCAGCAACCAGTACTAGAAAAGCAAAGATCTCTTACCAAGCCCGACAGTGGATGCAAACACAGGATTAGTAGGAAGCTGAGTGTAAACATAATACAGTCCCGACGCTGATAATCCACCGGCCAACAGCGATTTCTGGCTTCCGCTCTTCAAATAGCCCATAAGACCACCCACTGCCAAAATAACCAACCTTTCGCAATGATTTTTATGCCCAAAAATAAACTTCCAATCCAAACTTCCAATATAATCTAGGTGAAACAAACATCAATAGTAAGCAAATTTATTGCCCTTTTTCTACTTTTGGACTTGCTGATTCCTGAAAAAATAAATCAATCAATCAATAACATACCTCAAACATCAACCTTTTTTTTGCCCCTCAATCTATGAGCTAAATATGAAATCTGAACCATAAATAGTTATATTCAACGCCATGTACAAGTGGAGCGATGGATAAATATGGCATTGTTGGAAAAAAGATTGAAATTTCTAATTTTTCACGATTCCGATGCTTGGACTAAACCATATGCATAATTAAAATCAAGATCAAACTCATTCCAATTATCAACCTAAATTGAGCAATACATTTCAAAGTGGAAATTTGTATTTCCGTTGACTAGATGACCCGGACAACCAAACAACCGAAAAACAAATCCTAATAATGGAAGAGCAAGATATGTCGATTTACAAGAACAATATATACGTATACGTATACATACCTCCAACAAGGGCAGCATATCCAAGAGTCAACTTCTGAGACAATGACAAGGCCATCTTCTTCCCGCTCTTCTCGTGCGATTCGCCCTCACCGTCTCCCTTATCGCGATTATTATCACCTCCACCGCCACCGCCTCCGCCGCCTCCGCCGCTATCGCCGCGATCGCCGAATCCGTCTCCGGAGCCACCGCCGGTGTCCAATTCGATGTCGACTTGCTTGTTCGCCGAGTCGCCGGTGAAGGTATTGGACGCCTTGGTGTCGGAAACGACCGCCTCGCAGAGGTGCTGTCGGTGAACGGTGCGAAGACGAGAACCGCCGAAGGAAGTGCCAAAGAGCTGGTACCGGGTGGTGTCGCCGCGATTCGACGGTGCCGATGAGAGTCCGGGAAGTCCTAGGGCGGCGAGAGAAGAGGAAGCCGTGCGGCAGAATCCGATCTTGGGGTGGAGAAGAAGAAAGGACTGTGAAACGCCAAACAATGCCTCGGCCATGTGGGGATTTGTTGGGTTTTTGTTTTCGCTTTTTTCGTGTCTTCCGTCTTTTTCGTCTTCCTTTTGTTTGTAGTTTGCACAAGTTTCTCGACTTTTCTTGGGCTTGGGCCTCTTCCTGCGTGTTTTTGTAGAAGGGTGATTTGTCTTTCTAAGGTCTCGTTTGTTTCGTTTTCTAACGTCTCCTTTGTTTCGTGAGTTCAAACGTAAATTTTCATCTTAATTTTTATTTTTTTTGAAAATTTTTTTTATCTTTTCTGAAATTTTTTTTTATCTTTTCTGAAAAGTCAACAAAAATTACTATTGAAACTTAAAATTTTCAACTCAAACTCATTCACCAAACAGATTCTAGGTTGCGCAAAAACAAAAATAGAAAATAAAAACACAAAAAAATAAATAAATAAATAAAAGAAAAGCACATGAACAACATAAACTTAGGTTTCGTTTAGAAAACCATTCCAAACTTAAAATTTTTATTTCAGGTTTTATCTTTTTCTGAAAAAGTTTTTTGTATTTTTTGAAAATGTTTTTGTCTTTTCTAAAAAGTCAACATAAATTTACTATTGAAACTTAAAATTTCTAACTCAAATTCATTCATCAAACGGACCCTTATAGATCATTCATTATACTAACATGACACAAAAAATTAAAACGAAATTAATATGACATAAAATTAAACTAAAGTTAATTAAAATTTATATTATGTTGGTTAATAGTAAGGAATTTGTATTATTTTAATCACTAGATGAAAAAAAGTGATTATTTTGATGATTTACTCTAAAAAAATAAAAAAAGAAAGAAGAAAGAAGAAAGAAGAAAGAAGAAAGAAGAGAATAAGAGAAATAACATAATTTACAATGAAATAGATAAAGAGTGAGTCTATTGACATCTTTTTGCACACTTTTTTTATACACTTAAATTTAGAAAATTTACTTATTACTTTCTACACACCTCTTAACATTACAAAAAAGTCCGGAAATTAAACTGATACATTTTTCTCCTTATTTCACCCACCAACAAATCAAAATACTCACCCTTTCTTTTTAACTGCTTTTATTCTATTCCACGTTAGTCTTCTTTTTCTTCTTTTTTAAATCGTGTATATATGTGCGCAAAATCTTAAATCCAATATCTGATTTAAACTGAACGTGAATTTTAATTACTAAAAATATTAATTCATACAGAAAAAAATATAGTTAAAGTAAATATGAATTCGTTTTATTTTTACATTTTCTTTCACATAAATTCACATATATAATTACTTAAATTTATATTTATAATAATTAAAATTCACACTATTGAATGTTATCAAATACTTAGGATCCATTTGATAAATGAGTTTAAGTTAACAATTTTAAGTTTGAGTTGAAAATTTTTGTTGACTTTTCAGAAAAGATATAAATTTTTTCAGAAAAAGATAAAAATTAAGATAAAAAAATATATTTAATCTTGAGATGAGATAATTCACTAAATAAATTTAAGATAATTTATATATATATATATATATATAAATAGACATGGGCTGCTGTACGCCGGTGTATGATTTGTGGTGATGATGTGGCTCTTAGGGCTGTTAGACGCTGTTCAAAATTGAGGAAGAAAAAGTGAATAACATGGTTGTGGCTGCTTTTGGACTCATTTTTGGGTCCCACCGCTTAGTGACAAAAATACTATTATCTCTTCCTTTAAAATTTTAAGTTTATTAGATTTTAAGTTTAGTTTAAATTAAATTTTTGCCCAAACATGTCCTTAGATTCAGTTTTAGTTTTAGGATTTATTTAGGGTTTAAATTTAATTTTAATTAAATTATATTTTTTATTATATTTTTATTTTTTTCCCAAAATTTTAAAAAATTTATAATTAATTTTTAAAAAATTAATCAACTGTAATTTAAAAATTTTAATTTTAATTGAAGATCCAAACAGAAATTCTCTGTATGTGTGTGTATATATATATGCGCTTATACTGCCATCACTATTTCTCTCATCTAAAACACTATTGTGAAGTGATGGTGAAAACCTTTATGCTACTCGACAAATTTAGGAAGAATTTTCTCTACTTCTCATATCCATTAGATAGATTTGAGAAGAAATAGAAAAATTTTCAAATTGACTAAACTGTCTATATGCATGTAACTATATGTATATATTAAGGGTTCGTTCGGTATTTGAGTTGAGTTTGAAATGAAATGAAAATTTTAAGTTAAGTTGAGTTGATTTTTTATAAAATAATTATAAATTTTGTTGACTGTTCAGAACAAAACAAAAATTAAAATGAAAAATTTAAGAGTTTAAGTCAAACTCATTAACCAAACATAGACTAAGTGCTGCAAAATGGAAATGGGCGTTTGATATCTTACTTAAACCTATCAAAACGGAAATGGAATGTATTGCCCTTAATCATTGGACTTTGCCGGAATACTAAATTGTCTTTCGCTTGCTCAAGTCCGATCTCGATTTTGTCCTTGTCGAAGACAGACAGACAGACAGACTTTGAGCAGAAGGACAGCACCAGAGAGAAGACAAATAATAAATGAGAAAAAAAAAGTTAAAAATATAACGGTAGTATAAACATTTGTTGATTCATATACAAAATTTAAATTACCATCAACAGGATAGGGAAAAAAAAAAAAAAAGGAACGAAGAAAAAGAAAAAGAAACTTACTGTTTCCTTTTCATTACAGTCTTGGTTGTGCATTTTATGTTATATTTAAAAATGGATATTTCAATTTTTATTTTTTAATCTTTAAATGAGATGTTTGGAAAGTATATCCTTGATCACCTTTTGCCATTAAAAGTAATTAAATTGTGTATAATTAAGGAATAACAGAATTCATTATGTTAGAGTATAGACAAAGTAGACAGAGAGGTGACAATCGACCCAATAGAAAATTACAACATAATTTTATACATATGATTTCAACCTAAGATAAAAGAGTTCGATAAGTTTTCTCAAAAAAAAAAAAAAAAAGATTTCGATAAGAAGATGAAAATTATAAACATATATATTCCTGTCCTTCTTTTCGTAGTTCTCCCGCGAGAAGGAATGTGATCCCATTAAACATTAGGTAAGAAAATGATCATTTTATCCTCGATTGTCATCCTCGGCAAAGCCGGAAAATGACGTGCCATTCACACCGCACACGTTAAAAAGAAAAAGAGAAAAATTAGAAAAATGGAAATTGCATTTTAATTATATTTTTCATTTGAGATATTGTATCAGGGGTGTTTGGTGAATGAGTTTAGTTTAAGATTTTTAAATTTCAATAGTAATTTTTCAGAAAGAAAAAAGGCTTTTTCACAAAAAACAAAAAATTTTTTCAGAAAAAGACAAAAATCACGATGAAAAAAAGTATAATTTAGAGAACTAACAACCAAACGGGCCCTTAGTTGTCGTTACTAGAAAGAAACTGCATGTCGCTTCCTCAAATGCCGTTTTCTTTTGAATTTCTCCTTTTTCACAATTTTCTCATTTTAGAGACATTTTTTGGTTGTTAGGGAAAAAACAAATCATTCAAGCTATCCGACCCCTATTTCACCTATTTCCTTTTGGCATCTAATAGAGTGTTAAATTGATATGTTGATAATAAATTCTGATATTTAAATATTAAAAAAATAACATTCTTTAATAAAATGTTATATTTAAATTCATATCAACTAATTATTAAAATATTTTCATTCTTGAATTATCTAATTACAAGTTTTATTTTTATAAGTTTCAAAATAAATAAAATTAAATATTAAAATACAAAATAGAATAGTATCATTTTTGTGACTGTAGATATAACTTAATGGGAATATCATATATAACTCCACCAAAAATTATAAAATTCGAATCCCCCTTCACCAACTTAAAAAAAAAAAAAAAAAAAAAGCAAGAAAGAAAGAAAGAAAGAAAGTATATTATCATTTTTCAGAGTTTTTAGTGACAAACACAGCAGTGGCACACTGGTTTACTCCTTTACAGTCATTCGAACTTGCGTGATGTGCTTGTCATACGACTTAAACGAAATGATATTTTTACACGTATGGAATGCGTGATATGCTTGTCCAACAACTAAACGAAATCATATTTTTACACGTACGGAAAAATAATCGTTTTTTCCTTTTTTTCTTTTTTTCCCTCCTACCACCAACTAATATGTCGTTTTGGCGGGCGTCACACACATAAGACGAAGCAAACTTGTCGTTTTCTTCATATTTCAACTGTGTCTGTGTGTGTGTGTCTGTATTTTTAACTTCTCGCAATTTGGTGGCCGTCATTTTCCAGCCAAAAAGGAAGAAGAAGAAGAAGAAGAAGAAGAAGCAACCTCTTTGGTTTAATCATTGCCTCATGTTAATGAACTAATTTATCTGAGCAAAAAGCCATTTCACATACTGTGCAATCAAACTCAAGAAACGGTCCACCCTGAACTTTATTATTTTAAAGTTCCAAGCATACCGTTTGTCATTGCCACAACCAATCCACATTCATCCCCACTAGCTGAAGAAAAGGGTCGTCGCAAACATGGCCACAAGATCCCGAAACGCTTACGCAGCAACTTTATGGGGATGGCCAAGGAAGTTGGTAGCAGTGATACAAGCAAAACGGCCAATGCATTGCGGTTTGCAACGTTGCAAGGAGCAGGGATACCGTCATTTGCATTAGCAGGCTCCCATCGGGCACAGCATCCCACCTTCGGGCAACCACCATAAGGGTTACAGATTTTCATGTGGAAGGGAGAATTCCGAAACCAGAAAACGGCGATACCTAAGACACAAGACACAAAAGATCATTCTCCAGCACAACAGAAATAGAAATTCCATAGCCATCTACGACTTCAGTTCGGTAGTAAGCAACAAAAATAGTCAACACAGATGTGGATTCTGCAGCAATAAACTAGATATAAGATATAAATTTTTTCCTTAGATATAGAATCAACTAGCTAGAGAAAAAGTAGGCGACGAAGAGTACAAATTTAAATACTCACTTCATTTTCTCAGACGAAAATGCTATGTTACTGGCAACCGTTAGTCGTGGTCAGCTCAAGGACATTTGTAAATGATAATGGGATAAATTGCAGCAGCAGGAGATTTTTTGTAGCACTTAACCAACATCACCAGGGGAAAAAAAGTCTCAAGAATCATCATTCTTATTGAGCATGATTGATGCCTTTTGATACCTTTGTTTCTCAATTTCCTTTCCCAGAAAATCCAAAATCGTGTCCGTGACATGGTTTGGAATGCAGCCTGCGTCCAGCATCATCTTCAAGAATTTATATGCATCCTTCAATCGACCTGCCTTGGCATGAACTTCTATAAGTGTATTGTAAGTGACTATATCAGGATTAATTCCACTAGCCCTCATCTGATCAAAAAACTTGTTTACTTCGTCTAGCCGACCAGCCTTCCCTAATGCATTAATTAGTGTGTTGTACATAACCAAGTCAAGATAACCACCATGCTCTATCAGCTTATCCAGAACAGCACTAGCTAGATCCGCCCTTCCCATCTTGCCGAGGCTTTGGATTATCACATTGTACGTTGCTATGTCTGCTGGACAAACCTTTTCTCCCATTTCACTGAGGATATTCCACGCCTCATCGAAGTAGCCCTTCTTAACAAATGAAGTCATCATCGAATTGTAAGTGTAGCTTACAGGGTTAACGCCCATTTCACTGAAAATCTCAAACAACTTGCATGCTAAACTTAGCTTTCCCTTGGCCAAAAATATAGACAAGAAAGTATTGACCATGTCAATATCAAAAGAACCACTCCCTTTTGACTCAACTCGCCTCCCCCTGGACAGTGAAAAAAGCTGAGAGGAACGGTCACTGGACAGAACTTGATTGGTCAACTGATCCATATAGGGAGAAGATGACCACTGATCAATATCAGTAGACACGGTCACATCATCTTTAACCTCAGCATTATCAGGAACAATCTGCACCTTCATGGTTGCTTCGGCAGACATTATTAAGTTCATAATCTCGCTGAACTCGTCTCTAGATGGGAACATTGGTGTGTAATCCTCTCTTTTGCTCTGTGGGTTTCTCAACGAAGCCTCCATACTGATTTTCCATCGTAACACATTTGGCAGCAGATTACCGTCTCTGATGTGCTTCATGAGCCTATCCGTCCAATCCCACTGACCCTGCTTATACAGCCCAACCAAGAGTGAAGTTATGGTAACTAGATCAACAACGAAACCTCTGCCTTCCATTTCCTCCACCAATTTTAGAGCTTCCTCAAGCAAGCCTTCCCTGCAGAGTTGGAGCACAACAATGCTGTAAGTAACACCATCCACGAATTGGCCCTTCTTCTTCAAGTCACAAAACATGGTGTAACCAGCCTCGGCCCTTCCATTCCTAAACAACCCGTCAATTAGAATATTGTAAGTCCAAGACGAGGCTCTCACTCCATCCTGAACCATTTTCTCAAACATCTGACAGGCTTCACTAACCTTCCTCGCCTTCAACAGCCCATCTATGAGAGAATTGTACACGATGGTATCAGGCCGGTATCCATTGTACTCCATCTCGCTAAAGATCTTTTTGGCATCGTTTATTCGATAAGATTTACAACAACCTTGGATCAGAATCCGGTAAGTGAAAAAATCAGGCTCATGACCAGACCCTTTCAATTCCTCATACACAACAAGTGCATCTTTCACCTTCCCAAAAAAGCAAAGAACATGAATGAGACTATTATAAGTGCATAAATCTGGACCTACTGAAACTTTCATCTCTTTGTAGAGTCTCAAAGAAGTATCCAAATCACCCCAAAACCCAAATGCATGAATACAAATATTGTACCCCCAAACATCCATCCCGAAACCTTTCTTTTCCCTGATTCCATCAAAAACTTGCTTGAATTCAACTCTCATGTCAGATTTTCTAAGCGCAACGAGCAATTCGTTACAGGCAATTGAGCTAGGAACGTGAGAGCTATCATTGACAATCTTAAAGAATATAGACAAGGCCAAACTCAATTGATCTTTTCTCACCAAAGCGATTAGAATAGAGTCATACATCCGTGCATTCAGGGTGATTCCTAATTCCTCCATAGTATCAAGGATTTCCAACGCGGAATCGAACTTACCGGAGCGAATGAAGGCATTGAGTAGGATTTTGAAGGTCTCCAAGTCTAGGCCGATGCCATCTTGCCTCATTGAACCGAGCAGGTCCGAGGCCTCACTGAGATGGCCTTGGCGGCAGAGAGCACGGAAGATCTGGGAATAGGAGCGAGAGGAGGGTTTGAGGTCAGAGTTGAGAGAGAACCATGTGAAGAAATCAAGCTTTTTGGAGATGTGGAGGGAATTGCTGCGGAGGATTTGGAGGAGGATAGGCTCGGAGAGAGGGATGGAGCGAGGGTCGGGGAGGTAGTGAGTGCCAGAGTCTGATAAAGTTTTGGTGAGGGAGGCAACCAGGAGGAGGTCCACGAGTTGGGAACGGTGGTTTCCTTGGGGTTTGACGAGGAAGGTCCTTCCACGACGGTGCATGATTGGGGGTTGAAGGAGATTTGGATTTCAAACTAGAATTTCGCTCCCAAGTTGGATTCTTTTAACTTCCCTATTAGTGCAGCAGACAGCCCTGGAAAACAGGAGATATGAAATAATATTAATTTCGCTTTGGAATGAAAACTGATCAGCAACAACTATCTTTACTTCCTGGCCATCAAAATAGCCCAAGAGACCATCCACTGCCCAAATAACCAACCTTCACAATGATTTTTATGCACATAGATAAACTTCCTATAATAAACAAATTTATGGTCCCTTTTCTACTTTTCGACTTGCTGATTCCTGAATAAAAAGAAATAAAATAACTCAAACATGTCATCAACCCTTATGTATATGAATATGAATGGTCTCCTACCCGGTATTGGATGGTATCCGACAATGTGAATTTTAGTTATTGTAAATGTGAATTCATGAAGAAGAAAATGTAAAATAAGGGGAAGTCATGTTCACTTTAACTACATTCCTTGTGCATGAATTCACATTCTTAGTAGCTAAAGTTCACATTCACGATAATTGAAGTTCAAATTACCGAATACCATACGGTACCGGATACGAGACTTTATGTGTGTGTATATATATATATATTTCAATTCATGAGCTATATATGAATCCTGAACCATAAGTCCCATCTGTAACTCTTAAAGAGATCGTTCGTAGATATTACATATGGCATTGTTGGAAAAATAAGATTGAAATTTTTTTATATGATGGAAACATTGGTAAATTTTCACGATTCTGATGGATGGCTAAATAAAGCTAAAACAGCAAAAGATGGATAATCAAAATCAAAATTATCCCAATTCAACCTAAATTGAAGTGAGTAATAAATTTCAAGGTAGAAATTTGTTATTTTTTCCGGAAGCTGAAGCTTTGACCAAATGATCTGAACAACTAAACAAACAAAAAACAAATCCTAATAATCCAACTATCGACACAAGTATAGGAAGAGCAAGATATTTCAATTTACAAGAACGGGAATTTTTTTTTTTTTTTTTTTTTTTGCATTTTTACCTCCAGCAAGGGCAGCATATCCGAGAGTCAACTTCTGAGACATTGACAACGCCATCTTCTTCTCGTGGGATTCGCCGACACCATCTCCCTTACCGTGATTATTATCGCCTCCGCCGCTATCGCCAAGATCGCCGAATCTGTCACCGGCGCCACCACCGGTGTCCAATTCGGTGTCGAACTGCTTGTTCGCCGAGTCGCCGGTGAAGGCGCTGGACGCCTTGGCGTCGAAGACGACCGCCGCACAGTGGTGCTGTCGGTGAACGGTGCGAAGACGCTTGTTTTGTTAGATATTTATTTATTTTTCAGTATTTTCTTGTCTCTCGATAAATGAAAAAAAATTTTTTTTTTCCGACAAAGGATATTTGAGATGGCGATTTGGATGCGGTTTGATTATAATACAGCGTAAATTATCAAATTTCATAATTAATAATTGATTGGTTATTAATTAATTATTAATTTTTTTAATTAATTATTGATTGATTAAATTTAAAAAATGATAAACGATCATTAAAAAAAATTATATCATCTATTAAATTAGGTGATTAAAAACTCACAAAACATAATTTTTCAAAAAATAAAAAAAAGAAAAAGAAAGGCTGTTAGTCCACAGAAATGCATTAGATGACAGATTTTTAATACAATGCACATAATGGAATAAATTAGACACTTTCCCTCTTGACTTATCGAACTCATCTTTTGAGATAAAATTTTTTGTTTTGGTTTTTTTTTGGTTTTTTTTTAAGATTAGTGGAATGATTTTTATTTTTATTTTTTGAGTGAGATTAGTGGAATGGTTTAAGTGCACATCACCTAAAAAAAAAAAAAAAAAGGTATCAAAGAAAATACCATGTCCCAAGTTTGAGTCAGAGAATTGTCAAATTGAGTCATAAACAATGCTGAAATTTTATGTCTCTTTTTACCCAAAAAACGACGTCATTCTAAAATGAGCGATGCGTCATTTTCCTCATACAACTTTAATGTCGTTTTGTTGCGAGAAGCCACAAGTATTAGGGATGTCTTGAAAGACATTTTATGTATTTTATTGATTATTTTAAATAGATTATTAATATATATTTGATGTTTTTTTTTCGTCCTCAATTATTTACGTGTTAAAGTAAAAGCAAGTAAATATGTTTAATTGATTATTTGGTATTTGAACTATTAGAATATTGTATATAATGGATATTGTGCGCAAGAAGACAACATTCTAAAATAAATTGTGTAAATTCATAGTCCGTAGTTAATGAAGTTAGATTGAGCATCCAACTCATGTTAAAATTGTTATTTTGTTTAAATCCAATTGAGGAGATGGTTTGTTTTGACCGTTGGAGCGAGCCGACTCTTAAGTAAAGATATAAATATATTGTCTAGTATTGATGATATAGTGGATTGGGATGTAAGTGTAATTAATCTATTTAATAAATCCATTTTCATAGATTAATTCAATTACGATGTTCATTATGTAATTACCTTAATTCTGAGTAAATAATTGACTTCATGTTTATAACTTGTATACTTTAATATTTAAAAAGTTAAAGTGTCTTGAAGTAATAAGCTTATAAACCGAATCATTGTATACTTGACTTATATTCAATGAGAGCTTCTATAAAAAGAGTTAACGATATTCTCTTAAAGGCATTATACTGGAATTGAAAAATGGACAAGGTTTTGGTTATTTGTTCTATAAATGATTTATTATTTATATTTAGTATGAATAATCATTTTCATATAAGGTGTACAATGGATTTTAAAGATGAATTGATTTAGAAGGTAAAACGGTTCTTGACCTTAAATTGATCATGAATATCATATGAGGGTATTGCATATCTGATAAGGTCAAGAACTAAGACTATTTATAAGCTTATATAATACGATATATACAGGAGTGCAATTTCAAATTTATAGTAGTGTGACTCTGAAACTAATAATTATGTGATTAATTGATTTGGTATATAATATTTAATCACATAATGTATTGAAGCTTGAATTATATATCCAATTGATCAATATAATTCCACTAAAAATGGTAATCGATTAAATTACCAATTTGGTTTAACACACACCTTTTTAAATGAACTCCGATGCAAACGCTATTTATCATTTCAACACATAACTTTTTAAAAGATACACACATTTGTACACACATCTTTTCTGGTACAAATAGTATTCAACATTTTGAAACTCTAATATCAATGTAGACATCCAAACACATATTTTATTAGAACACATGCCCTTATATACAGGCACTTAAATATAGAAATGTGATATCTAAAATATATCCAAGCATGTATATTACTTTTTAATTAAATATCAAAATATAACAGGTGATTGAGACGGCCATATAATGATGAATATGTGATTAACCATTTTCTAACTAAATAAAGAAAATAATGATACTTATTTAAAAAAAAAAAAGTCATACAAAAAATGGGATAAATTTCACTTTTTCCTCCCAAATTTCATGACTTGTTATAAAATGCCATTCAAATTTTGATTTATAATATTCTTTTCCCCTGAATTTTGAAAAGTTTACGGATTTTCCCTTCAGTTAATTTTTTTTTTATGGAAAAATGCACTTGACTACAATATTTAATATGAAATTACGAAGTGACACTTATTGACAGTATACGTGACATTCACTATTTTTATTAAGTGTGAAAAATAAGAAGTTAAACATAAAAGATTAGTATGGGAAAAATGATAATTAATCTTAAATATTTACTTTTTTTTACTTAATTATAAGGATAACTTTGTAATTTCATACTTAACATCTCCCAACTCATGTTGTCAATAAGTATCATGTGCATTTTTCGGTCAAAAATTCAACTAAACAAGAAATCCGTGAATGTTTCAAAGTTTGAAGGAAAAAAATGTTATAAACTGAAATTCAGGGGTATTTTGTGACAATATTAAAATTTAGGGGAAAAGGATGAAATTCGTCCAAAAAAAGAGAAAGGAGCCAGCTGGTAGCTAACTAGGGGAAGAACGCAAAGGGAAGAAGAGAGGGGACGGAGTATTGTATTGGCCGCGCCACCGCCTTACTGTTCATCGTCTTCCATCCTCGCTGTCCGATTCCGATTCCGATTCTAATTCCTCTAACTTCCAATTTCTTGACATAGGGTTTCGATTCTTGGATCCATTTATTGCTATAACCTCCGATTTCGAGAATTTCTTGATTCTAGTAAGCGATGTCGGCTCGATTGCTGAAGAAAGTTCTCAAAGAGCAAGAGCAGAAGCTTCCTCAACATGTAGAAGAAGAAGAAGAAGAAGAAGAACTGGAGGACGAGGACGAGGACGACCGGAAGCTCAATTCGGGTCCTTCGATCAATCCTTTCGACCTCCTCGACGATGAGGATGGCCATGTTAATGACCAGGTTTGAATCTCGAATACTCTTCTTCCATGTCGGTTTTTGTAAAAATTTGAATTGTAGCTGCTTGTTTTTGTTGATACTTCACATTTGCCGGTAGATTTCTTTTCTGGGGTTGTTGTTTTTGTTTTTTGTTTGTCTAATATTTAACAAGACCAAAATTTGGATTCTATTTTGCATGCATCTTTTATAAGGGAGGATTTTTTTTTTTTTTTAATTGTTGCTTCCTTTCTTCAGCTTTGTATTTTAGAAATAAAGGCAACTCTGCAATCTCGAACTTGAATTAATGTCTATTTTCTTTGTTTTGTGTTCGTTTTCGAAGATAGTGGTAGTTAATTTCATTGTGTTCTATTGGTTATATTGTAGACATATAGGCAACTCTTCAGTCTGGAACTTGAATTAATGTCTATTTTCTTTGTTCTGTGTTCGTTTTAGAAGATAATGGTAGTTAATTTCATTGTGTTCTATTGGTTATATTGTAGACATATAGGCAACTCTTCAGTCTGGAACTTGAATTAATGTCTATTTTCTTTGTTCTGTGTTCGTTTTAGAAGATAATGGTAGTTAATTTCATTGTGTTCTATTGGTTATATTGTAGACATATAGGCAACTCTTCAGTCTGGAACTTAAATTAATGTCTATTTTCTTTGTTCTGTGTTCGTTTTAGAAGATAATGGTAGTTAATTTCATTGTGTTCTATTGGTTATGCTTAAGTCTAATTGTTATCCTTAAAAAGAGTAGTCACGTGTCTGTTTTTGTGGATTTCGTTTTGTATTTTCCTTTTTATCAGTACAACCCAATCAAAGTTTCAAGCCCTTTTGCTATCAGTAAAATTTGATTACATATTAGCTGATATTGGCATCGATACGAGAAATTTACCTACGAAGCAAAAGGGTGTCATAAACTTTTTAATCCTAAGTGATAGCTCTCAATAGGGAGGAGATTAGTATGGTGGACGTAATCGAATTTCCTTAGCTTCTCCACTAATCACGTCCTTGTTTTACTCTGATCATGATGGCATGACATTTGAGAGTGTTGAAATGATTTCGACTGAAATTGACTGTCTTGTTTGGGTTTTATGCTTTATCTGTTGAGATTGTTAATGGCTATAACTTGGTTAGTGGTGCCACTATCCCCGCTTGCTTGATTTTTGATCGTGGTCTTTGATGCAGGAGGGTGAGTCAGAAACTGCGGATGGTTCCTTGATTGGAAGTGGACACAAACAAAATCTGCCTAAGCCAAAACCTTCCCTGGAAGTAGTTTCAACATCCAATCACAAATCGAAGAAAAAGAAGAAGAAGAAGAAGAACAAGGAGGGTTCTTCTGCAAGTACACATGAAGTTGAGAAACCCTTGGATGAGATTCTAGAAACTTTATCTTTAGATGTTAACACTTCTAATCATCAGCATGTTCCTGAAAAAGCCAAAGCTGCTGTTGATTCCAGAATCCGTGATAACCTTATAAAGCGGTCCGCAGCCTCAGTATTACAAGTGGATCCAAAATACCTAAATGCTGAAAATGAGCTCCGAAGAATATTTGGTTCAAAGGTGGTAAAATCATTTGAGCAAAGTAATCAAACTGGCAATTCAAGACAGATTCGCGGTGGAAGACGTGGTGGTTACAATCCTAGAAAGACTGTTCTTGTTACTCCATCAGAACATTGGCATCGCTGGGATGGTTCTTTCTCCATGGAATTTCTTGAAGAGAAAGATGGGTATCAGTACTTTAGGTGAGATTTTTTTTTGTTTATTTGTTGTGTCTTCTTATTTTTCTTCTCGTCTTTTCTGTCCTGAAAGCTCTTGGTCATCTATACTTATTTTTGCGCAATGATTTAGATATGTGCATTCATCATCCTATTCTCAAGCTCAGAGTGCGTTTGAAGCTGCCAAAGCTATTCATGATATCAACGCCATTGGAAATGTTTTAGCGTACCACCCTTATCACTTAGATTCACTTACAACAATGGCAGATTACTTTAAGTTTGCGGGTGAGCATCAAATGTCAGCAGAGGCCATTTCAAAGTGTTTATATGCATTGGAATGTGCATGGCCTCCAATGTTCACGCCCTTGCAGGGTAATTGCCAATTGAAATTCAGCGATGAAAAGAATAAGCCTCTGTTTACGGCCCTCTTCGCTCACATGAAGAATATGGATAGGCGGGGATGCCATCGATCTGCTTTAGAAGTTTGCAAGTTATTGCTTTCTCTGGATTTGGATGATCCGATGGGGGCCAAGTTCTACATCGACTACTTATCACTCAGAGCGGAGGAGTATGCATGGCTAGAACAATTTTCGGAAGATTATCAAAGTGATAACTCCTTATGGTTGTTTCCAAATTTCTCTTATTCCCTTGCCATTTGCCGTTTTAATCTTGAGAAAAAGGAGTCAGAGGAAGGTGCCCGTAAAGTTACTACAAAGTCTAGCTCAACCGATCTTATGAAGCAGGCATTGATGCTTCACCCCTCGGTCTTAAAGAAATTGGTAGAGAAGGTACCTTTGAAGGACCAGGCTTGGACGGGCATTGTTAAGCACGCACTTTTCCGAGTAGATCAAGTGGGAATCCCAACTTTGGACCACCTAATCAACATGTATGTTGAAACAAATTATCTTATCTGGAGGCTTCCAGATCTGCAAAAACTGTTGAGGGAAGCTGCTCAAGAGATTATTGAGACACTTAAAAACAATAGCAGCGAGGTGAAGGATTGGGCTTGCGTTAGAAAAGAAGCATTTTCATCTGAGAAAAATGAGTGAGTATCTCCATCTATACTCATTTGTCACATACTTTTGCACTAGATTGTCAATTCCATATCTTTATTACTGCAGAATCCATATCCGTTTCAATTACTTTTATTCCTCGTTACCAAAAGCTGTTGCTTCTTGTTTCCTAGGTATCGCCATTTGATGGTTTTGGATTTCTCCCATTCAGTGCCAACCCTTCCACCCGAAAATCTACAACCCTTTATGGTTGTTGACCCAAGGATGAGGGACGGTATGCCCAATGAGGGCCAGGTTGCCAATGCAAACGATGTTATCCATGCTTTTCGCGACGTTGGGAACCGAAATGCATTGGCTGTCTTGCTTGAATCATTGCTACCGTGGGTCCATTATGGGGATGCAAATAGAGCAGCTGAAGATGGGGATAACCAACTTGACGGGCATGACCAAGGAGATGAACAACAATGAGGTAAAGTTGCTTCGAACACCTCGTCGGAATCTCGGGCGCTTGCTACAACCAATTTTGTTTCAGCTTGCGGGGAATGGGGATGAATGTAGAAGCTATGGCTAGGGAGATAACCTTTTTATTATTATTATTATTTTTATAGGTTTAATTCACCAAATTATAGATGTAATTGAATTGGTTTTGGTAATAACAAATGGTCTGCTTGAAACTTTGCAACACCAAAGTTCAGGATTGGCCTTTTCTTCTTCTTTGATTGCCCAATGTGTGAAATGATTTCTATGACTCTTTGTTAGTAAATAACTCTTTTGGTAAGATTTGAGGGGTGAATAAAAACTCTGTTGGTAGGAGAAACAACAAATTTGTTGGTGATACGGATGACAGATAACAGAGAAAACAATTAATTTGTCGTACGGTATGAGTATCATGTCGTTTGTTCATTTACCGTGTACATTTAGGGGGTGTTTGATGTGTAAGTTTGAGTTAAGATTTTTAAGTTTAGTTTGAGTTAAGTTAAGTTGAGTTTAAAATGTGAGTGTTTGGTAAAAAATTTGAAATAAAAAGTTTAGTTTGAGTTGATTGTTTGGTGAAAACGTTTGAGTTGAAAAGTTAAAAAAAAGACAAGGGCCCTGTTTGGATGTTAAAAATTTGAGTTAAACAATTTTTTTGATTTTTGTGTTTGGTAACTTATCTTAACTCCAACTAAATGGTATTTTTCACCTCAATTTTTGTCTTCTTTCAAAAAGTGAGCAAAATTTATAAATAAATATTCAAAAATTAAAACTATTTGAACTTGGGGTTTTCAACTCACCTCAAAGTTACCTCAATTTAACATTCTATTATAGGTTTTATTGACGCAAAATGTTAACATTAATGGAAAATTAATTAATAACACTAATCAACTTACGTCATCAAAATTTTTTGGGAATCAAGGACGTAAATAGCCATAAACGGTACACAACAAAAAGTACATAGTTGGTCAGTAAACATTGATTATATCTATTTATAGATGTATATCTAGGGTTAGCTTCCAATTATTAATAAATAATATTACTTTATTAATATTATTAACTATTGATTATAAATTTTTTTAATAAAAGAAAGAGAGAGAGATTTGTTTTTGTTCGATATATAAAAAAAAATTTTCCCTATGTTTGCCCAGAAACCTAACTGGGGTAAAGTCATCTTCTTCTCAATATTCTCCTCAACGATGATCTCAATCCTTCAATGGAAATATGGTTTTTTTCCTTTTATTACTTGATCTATTCTATGTCCTCAAGCAGCCATCATATCTCATTGTTCAATCCTTTACTGGAACGGTAATAGGTGACCGATAAATCAAGGACAAGTGCTTGTTATCACATGGTTTCATAATTTGTTCTTGCTTTCATTTATTTTTTTTTTTCAGGGGGAAGGGTTGACTTCATTGGGGGGCCAACAACATTTTCCCCTGCAGGCTGGTTGTTGCAGGTCCCTAGCAGCCATTGAAGTCGGCTTCCATAACCGTCAGCCCAGGTAAAGACGAAAAATATTTTTTGGCTGCGAATCTGGTTGTTTGTTGGCTAAACTTCATTTTTTTTTTTTTTTTTCTAAATGTTAACATTCCCGAACACAAACCAAAATGGAAACCAAAACCAAAACCCAGGCACGCCGAGAGGAGAAGTTTAAAACCTTCAGTGCTGCGGAGGGAAGATCAACTAGAGAGAAGAAACAGGAGAGAGAAACTAGAGAGACGTGAAGAAGAGAGACAAAACTAGAACTAAGAGGTCGGATTTAAAAAAAAAAAGGGTTGGTGTGAAGCAGACGACGAACATTGGCGGTGTCAAACCAAGTGTGCTGGGGAGGGAAGATAAACTAGAGAGAGAAAGCAAAAAAATTTAACTCACAAATGGGGGCTTAGCCGATTGTTCAACGTGGAAGGGACTATAAGGTGGATCATAACTGGGTTCGTGGGGGGCACCGTCGATGGGCTCACCGGAGGGGATGGTTTTCGGAGGTTGGGGAAAACGCGTCGTTGATGAGTGGGGGCCGAACTTGTTCACCAGTTGGGCTAAGGAAAGAAATGGGGAGAGAGGAAGGAAAGACCAGATCCTTGAAGATGGGGAGAGATATGGCAAATACTCAACTCAGCTAGATTGTAACTTGTGGAAAGTATCAGTTTTAGAGAGAGAGAGAGTTAGAGAGAGAGAGTGAAAAGTGGTCGAATATTAGAAGGGAAAGGGAAGGAGAAACATAAGAAGCCAACTTGCTTCAGTGCCGTGCCTCACCACAGTGGGGAGCATTTCTTCTCTGCCGAGCACAGCCCACCAGGTGTGGGAATCAAACCACGTGGGTGTCTACTCCCAACAGTGAACCATGTTCAGGTCACTGTATAACGGTTCAATCAAAGGTTGAAGCTGAATTAAACCACTAAATCTCTTAAGTTCAATTTGAACTAATCAGCATGAGTCTGAACTCATGCCCCAAACGACCCCTTAAATTCAAATAAAGCTTTTCTTTTCTCTTATTTATTTATTTATTTAACATAGTTGCCTTTAAATTTCTCACGTTTGGCAACTTTAGTTGCTGCAAATTAAAATCTTAAACAATTGATCTCTTAAATTTTAAAATCCGTTACGAATATAGGATTCTTAAAAGGGTTAATTTATATAGACATCTAATTTGGAGACGTTGATTTGAATCAACATATGTCCATTTTTTTCATTTACATGAACGTCTTTAAAGAATATTATCCTTTATAAAGAATGGAAAATTAACAAATAAAAAAAATCACAAAAAAGGAAACATAAAAATAAAAAAGGAATCTAAGAGACAAAGAGAACTAAAGTTGATTCAATGAAATTGCTAAACGAATTTGTATAAAAGGAAAATTTGAAAAAATATTTTAAGTTATTGTAAAGAAGGTGCAATATTCATGATGAACCAGAAAGGAAATGTTTTCTCAAAATTAGATTTCCTATGGATACGAATAGACTAAATAAAGAAAAAGAAACATCTTAAAAAAATATTTTATATAATGAATCGGTTTTTATCATAAAGATAGGTTTGATTTAATTTCTATTAATTTATGTAAATAATAGTGTTTTTTCATAAAGAATTTGATACTATTAATTGTGTTATTCTTCAATATGTTTGGTTGAGACTTAAGTAACAACCATTTGATTTGAAGTGGATTTCTTAAATATTTAGATTTTTTTTCATAAAGAATTCATTAGTTTTTTATATGAAAAGTGTGAATATTTTAATTTCATCAATTTTTATTGTAAATATTTTGTGTTGTATTTATTATTTGGTCTGAATTATCAATTTATTATAATTACTTTGATGTTTATAACTAATTTTTGTATTAAAAGTAATTCACATTTATGAATAAAAAATATTCATCATTAAAGTCAAAAAAATCAAAAAGAAAAATAAAAGAATTTGTATAAGAATAGAACGATGTTAATTATAGTAAAATGACAAAATAGTTACTACATATATTTATTTATTAAAAAATAGACTTATACACAATATTATTAAAAAATAGATATATTTTAAAATGTGACTCTAAAAATGATTTTTTTGTGTAATTAATTTTTGCTTAAAAGTGGAAAAGTTACAATATTCTTAAAGTGGAATGGAGGTTTTTTTAAATTTTATTATTATTATTATTATCCTCTGTTAACTCTTTAATTACTAATTGCATGTCCTTCCATTGTTCTACACTACAGAGAAAACATGCCGAAAACTAGGAGTGGCAATACGGGTTGCGACATGACGACACGAATCGAAAACGACACGAATTTTGTGAATCGAAAACGACACGAATAGTGGATGGGTCAAATTCGGGTCACCCGAAATTGACACGAAAAAGAACGGGTCGTGTTCGGGTTGGACCCCGTGTGACCCGAATACGACATGAATTGCCACCCCCTGATGGCAATACGGGTCGCGACACGACGACACGAATCGAAAACGACACGAATTTTATGAATTGAAAACGACACGAATAGTGGACGTGTCAAATTCGGATCACCCGAAATTGACACGGAAAAGAACGGGTCGTGTTCGGGTTGGACCCGTGTGACGTGAACACGACACGAATTGCCACCCCTACCGAAAACACCCTGTTGGTCTTTTTTCGAACAAACGAAACGACATGTCATATGACGGATGCATCAAACACCTTAATCAAGGCCCACATATAAATATTTTGCTCTCGACAAGCCATCGAGGTTGTATATTTGGAATTTCACGGCATCACCAACTCACACCAAAATAAAAAATAATAATAAATCAGACTTTTATTGATTTTTCGCCAACCTATATATATATAAAATTATATTTACATGCCAAGAAAGGAATATACATCAATTATATCGACAATATCATCTCCAATGTAGACCACGCGAACTTGTGCTTTTACATGCACAAAGTGAGCTTTCTTTTTCTTTCTTTTTTTTTTTTTTTGGCCTCTCTCTCTCTCTTTGGTTGATTCATTATAAAGAGCTAGTTTTGGGCAGCGGCCATTGATGACGAACATGGCAGCTGCCTCCTTTCTGCGCAGATTGCGGAGATTCTCATCAAGGTTTTACAGCTGTGGAAGAAGAAGGCCGAAAGGGTGGGGTGGTCCAAAGCCAAAAGTGTTTGCATATGTGTGTGTGTGTCTATATATATATATATATAATTAGGACTCTAATTCTACAGTCCTTCTGAGATATAATACATAAAGTGCATTGATCAACTTAACTTAATATAACAACGAATAAGATTAATTTAGCAAAGTAATAATTAACATGAGGCAAAAATATTTAAAATAAAAAAGGGTAACATAATACATGATAAAATTAAAAGATCTAAAATCATATTTTCTATGTATTAATATACAAAACATTATGAAATACTTTCAGTTTTTTCATGGTTATGTATCATCTATGTTACATGTTACAGTACTTTGGTGTTATGTTGTAGACATGTTATGTTTGTCACGTATAATATATATATGTTTTATTAATATTTGTTTTTGGTACGTATGTTTAAATAGTATTGTATTTTAAATAAGAAATCATATATAACTCAATTAATTATCACAAATTTTTCAATAAAAAATCACAAGTGTGTAATTATTGGATACAAGTGTTTTATATAGATATATCTATATATATATATATATATTGGTTGTAGGGGTTGCTTTTTCCAGATGCCAGGTGAGTTGGAGTTGAGGCCACATGATTAGGCACACCACCATTAGGAAGCAAACATCATTATAGACACCACGATCCGAGTAAGATAGTAATTATTACCATAATTGTATTTTTTTTTGTTTCGGATTGTAGCTTTTTTGAAAAACTTGGACTGCACGCCCACTAATGATTGCTTGTTGCTTTTTACTCAATTACAATTTATAAGTCAAGCTTATCTTGAGAAGAAATAAAAATCAAAATAAAAAATTATAAGAAGAACAACCAGAAATAAAAAGTCAAGCTTAGTCATAGTTCCCTCCCTTGGTGACAACAGTGTACACACTAAGGGTCTGTTTGGTAAATGAATTTGAGTTAAAAAAATACAACTTAAGTTAAAAATTTTTGTTGACTTTTCAAAAAAGACAAAAATTTTTTCAGAAAAAGACAAATTTTTTTAGAAAAAAATAAAAACTGAGATGAAAAAGTACAGTTTGAACCGTATTACCAAACGAGACCTAAGTTTGCTGTACAAACTTATGGTGCATTTGGTGCGCTTGCTTTGAAATGAAAATTTTAAATTGAAATTGATTAACTTTTTAAAAGTAAATTATAATTTTTATTGATATTTAGGAAAAAAAAATAAAAATTGAAATGAAAAACTTAGGTTCGGATCTGAAAATCGAACAAAAGCTAAATATCCTAATTAATATTTTGAGGCTATTTTCTTAGGCTCTTTCTCTTGCATGGTGTAAATACCAATAACTTTCAAGGGTTCAAAATATCTTTTGAAATATTAGTACCCTAGCTAAGTCCATGGTCAGTGTTGTGAACCCATTCAAGGAAAATATGTAAATTGATTTTTTTTTTAAATATTTTTTTAGGGAGGCAAACCAAAACAATATGATAATGACAATTTAAACCATCTAAGAAGATGTCGAGAATCTCTTTTTTGGGCCCCCTGTCTAACAACCCAAATGATTGCAAAATGAAAAAGAAAAGGAAAGAAAATGCATGGAAAAGATGAACAAATGATGAACAACTTTGAATATTTAAAGTAGTGGTCTAACTAAGATCACATTTGGAGTGACCATTACAGTTTCCATGTTTTTTAGTCTTTTGGGTTAAAAATAAACTAATTTTAGTATTTACATGTTCGAATCTTTTTTTTTAAATAAATTTTATTCAATACATAAAATTTAAAAATTTATAATTTTTCTATTTTAAATCAAAATTAGATGACTTTTTTTTTTTAAAATTACATAAAAATATAGAATGACGAGAGTAAGGAAATAAGATTTACATTGCTATATTTTTCTACACATATTCGAAGTTTTTTATATTCTATAATTATCACAATTCATTTTTAATAAAAATGACAATATCAAAACTGCACTCCTTACACTAACAAAGAATTGAAATTCATTGCATCCAAGTTGAAAAGTATTAGTTTTTCCTAAATAAAATTATTAACAAATAATGAAATGAGCAAATTATTATTTATGTTTGGATAAATAATTATTATCCATTGTTTTAGGCCCTGTTTGGTTCGCGAGTTCATCTCCGTTCCAACTAAAATTTTTTTTGTCTTTTCCCAAAAAGTTTTTGTCTTTTTCCCAAAAAGTTTTTTGTCTTTTCTGAAAATTCAAAAAAATTTACTATTACAACTAAAACATTTCAACTCAAACTAGCGAACCAAACACCCCCTTAATTCTCTCGAACTCATTCCAAACAAATATAAAAAAAATTACTAAAACATCTCTTTTATCTTTAATGTTATGATCATAATGTTATTCTATCTTATTAAGTTTATCATTATAACTGAGATTATATATATATATATATATATATATTGCATTTTCTTAACGCGAGGGTGAGAAGTTTTGAACTTTAAACCTCAAAATTAGAGGCCGGGTGCAGATCTCTTTGGTAGAAGGAAAGAAAATAGAGAGGGAGAGAAAACATGCAAATAAGAAAAAAATGTGAATGAAAGAAAGGAAATTGTTTTTCCTTGATTTTGTTTGATATAATAGGAAGGAAGGAAATTTCAATTTTATCAACTAATTAATTAACGTTAATTCAGTTTGAAATGACAAAAAAAAAAAAAAAAGTAATTGATTATAAGTTAAAGGTGTTACACATTTTTTCTCCAAAAATCTCTCCACTCTTGTAAGAATAATTAAAAAAAATGTATTAATGATATTAAGCATCATTTACTAACAAAAAAAAGTAAGTCTCACAACACGTGACTCGCAGATGAGACCCATGCTCTATTTATGGCGGTGTTTACTACAATGTTACCATGAAACATTTTTATTTTGCCCCTCCATTTTCTCTCACACCAAACAAATTACAACTTCATTCTGTTCAAACTCCACTACTTTCTTTCCTCTTTCACTTTTCACTTCTATCAAACATAACATACCAAGTCCATGTATTATGTATGGTTTCACCGACTAATTACTAAATCTTCTAAATTAAAAGGTAAAATTTATAATTAATCATTTTTCATAATATCTGATTTAACTCCTATTTAAAAAATAAAAATTAGAATACTTTTAGACTCTATTTGGAGCAAATACTCCAATCAAAATTTTTTAAGATAAGATTTTTATCTTTTTCTTCAAAAGTAAATCAATTTCACTATTCGCATATCTAAATCTTTCTTAAAAACTCAAACTTTAAAAGTTAATAACTTTCGTATTTTAAGTTGAAATGAGATAACTTTTTTTCATTGCATAAAATGACAAGAAAAAGCAAAACAAGATACTTATTGCTATTTTTTATACAACTATTTCAAGTTTTTGCATGTCTTAACCATCACAAATTATTTTGACCATACACACAACTCCAAACATTCATTCATTCTAATCAAAATATTTTCAAAATTCCAAATTGAAATATATGCTCCAAAGGCCACCTAAAATTTTAAATCTAAGAGTGTGTTTAACGCAACTGTTTGAAATGAAAATTTTAAGTTAAAGGTCATTAATTTTTCAAAAACTATCTAGATTTTTAACGGAAAAAAACAAAAACAAAAACAAAAACAAAAACTATCTTTTCGTTCAGTTTGACATTTCTAATTTTAATTTTTCATATCAGTTTTTATCTTTTTTTTTTTTTAAGTTAAAAATCTCTTTTTCAATCGGCAAATCAAATGGACCCTCCAAACCTGGTGTCAAACACAAGTTAAAATAATTTCCACTTAAACGATGATTCCTCTCTCGTCCGTTGAACTATTCCCCAACGGGATTACACCGGCTAATTAAAGATTATTTGGAGATCTTGGTGATCTCCAGATTCTCCACATTGGCGTGGGGAACCGCAAGCAGAAAGTGACCAAGAGTTGCAAAAAAAAAAAAAAGAAGAGAGAGAGAGAGAGAGAGAAAAGAGAGCAGAAAGTGAAAAGTGTCGTTTTTATGGTTCCATCATGCGATACGGCATGCCAGTGGCCACTAGTCCTACAACACAACGTTAAGGGAACAAAAAGCCAATAACTAGCATCTATTGCGCACTATAAAAACACCAACTTGTGGGAAATAAATAATCAACAACAAAAATAGCAAAATCGAGTAAGACTTAAGGGGAAGAAGAAGAAGAAGAAGATCCACCAATGGAAAATTTGGGTCGCAATTTGAAGAACGCAGTCATTGCGTTTCTTGTTCCTCTTCCCTCTCTTCTCTTCTACATCTCCTTCCTCAACCACTTCTCTAACAAACACAGCCAAGACTTAAACGACTCTCTTTCTTCATCTCCTCTGTGGAACTGGTGCTACAACCACCCTCTTCTGCTGGCCAACGCCTTCTTCTTCTTCAACGTCAATGTCCTCTTCTGGGTCATCAGCCAAATCCTTTCCAGCCACTGGGTTCGTTCCTTCGTTCGTTCGTTTACGTTAGTTTGCTTTGTGTTCTCATTTATTTCTCTGTTAGTTGTTCCATCTGATTCATTTTTTTATTTTTTTATTTTTATATCAGATGATTGATTTGTATTGGACGGTGATACCGGTGATGCTGGTTCACTACTACGCGAGTCACCCTTTGGCGGAGTACAATTGGTGGAGATCGAGGGTGGTGATGTTGCTGACATCGGTTTGGGGTCTGAGGCTGACGCATAACTATTTCAGGAGGGAGAAGTGGCAGTGGGGGGCCAGGGAAGATTGGAGGTTCACTGATATGAAAGGCCAGTATGGGAAGCACTGGTGGTGGGTCTCTTTCTTCGCCGTCTATGCGTCTCAGCAGGTAATTTACGTGTGTTTTCTCTGTTTCTAGTTGCCGATTACTGCATGAGATTGGGGAGATACTGAAGCTTGATTTGAATGCGGATTAACTGTTTGATAAAAGTCCTCATTGGCATAATGAGCTGTATTTTTTTCGCTTGATTTACCGTAGTTCACTGTCAATATGAGGACTACTTCCATTTTTTTGTCACTATAGAATTTGGCTATGTTAAATTTCACATGAGATTTACAGTGGTTCACTGTCAAGGTCGATCCATGTGTTGACTTTGCAATAAGACAATAATTACGCTACACATGCTCAACAGTGCTGGGGTCACTACTCATAAAAAGCAGGTCTTGCATGTAGAAGTGCCCGCATGTCGAACTTGCCATTACTGAGTTATGGTGACAAGCACCACTGATGCTCTTTATCATTGTTCCTTTGTTGTCTTGGATCTAAATCCATGATTGGTTAAAACCCAACTAATTGGTTATTTTACATATCATTGATTATGGCTAGGTAAATAGCAAGTATTTAGTGTCATTAATGAATATCGCCATTAGTTTCCGGAACTAATCAGTAATCGTGTTGAAAAATTATGTGGAACAGAAGTAATAAATGTAGATCTCCAGTTGAAATGTAAATACATTGTTGCTTACAGATTTATAAATCAATAGTAGTTCATAGCATCACTAGCCAACTAATTGGTGCTTAACCGTTTTCCTTTGTTTTAACTTGAATTTTTTCAGGTATTTTTAATTGGTGTTTGCCTTCCATTGTATGTGATCCACTCGGTAGATGGACCATTGAACATCTGGGATTTTGTTGCCATCTTTGTTTGCATCTCCGGCATCGCCATTGCGTTCTTTGCTGACACACAACTCCACGAGTTCGTGACTAGAAATGAAAAGCTGAAGGACCTTGGGAAGCCAGTGGTGGCCAATCTTGATAGGGGCTTGTGGCATTACTCTCGACATCCCAACTACTTTGGAGAGCAATTGTGGTGGTGGGGGCTAGTTGTTTTTGCTTGGAACCTAGGAAATGGATGGGCCTTTGTTGGCCCCCTCATCAATAGTATGTGTTTAGCTTATGTGACTAAGCTCGTGGAGGACCGGATGCTGAAGCAGGCTTACAGAGCAGAAGCTTACAGGCTGTATCAGAAGACAACATCAGTGTGGATTCCTTGGTTCAAATCATCGGCAATAGCAGAAAAAGACAAGGACACATAAGTTGATCGTTTTTTCTCCAGTGTTGCGCTTCTGTAGATCTTTCTGTGTCGTCCTTTTTATGTTCAGCACTTGTTCATGAACTCTGTTGTTTATTTGAAAGAAGGGTGGGGTCATTTTCTTTTCAAGCGTTGCAATGTATCCTTGTATGAAATTGTATAGAACTGATCTGAACTTGTTCAAGATGTTTTTCTTCAGAAACTTTAAGGCTTCAATTTTCAGGAATGGGTAATATTAGTGTCGTGGTTTCTGAGTTTGTTGGTTGAATTCATAAGCAAGTTTGATATGGAAAAAACAGTAGTTTCGTTTGAGAGACGTCTCAAATTGAAACCCAACAACGGCCTGAATTGCACTTATTTATAGCTCCTTGACAAAATTGCAACGTGAAAAAAGAAGAAAAATTAAGGACCTACATTTGGATTATCCAATATTTGTTGGTTCACAATTTTCCTAATTATGAGGCAATGTTTCTACCAAAATGAGGAGTTGAGTTGGAATAAGGTTGGGTCGGACCATAAAGATTGGGCCCAAGAAAGAGAGATGTATCTTATTAGCCTTTTAATCCCCAACTCCAAAAAAAAAAAAAAAAAAAAAAAGGGCCTAATTCTTCTTAGCCTTTTAGCCTTTAGCTGTAAGCCCTAAAAACCACTGGTGGCGAAGGCATAATGATTGTAGGAAGTTCACTTAAAACTCCACATATGCTCGACCTAGTTTCTGAGTGCCCATCCCATATAGGCCGATAGCAAGAGTGCACTTTGGTGTCCAATCTATCACGATGGTATTGTGAGTTTTGGGTTCTAAGTTTGTGCATGTGGATTGTTAGGTTGAATCTTACACTATTCCACATGTATTCTGAGTAGATTCTCAATATGACCTTCGACGAAGTGGGTGAGTATACCACCAATCCCTTTTTTAATTTCGCAAAAAAAAAAATCCCTTAAAGAGAGAGAGAGAGAGTTAAAAAAGGACCTCAGGTATACCTGCCGGTAGGGGTGGCAATTCGTGTCACGTGTCGGGTTCGTGTCGTGTTAGAGCCGTGTCGATTTTTTTCTTCTCCGACCCGAACACGACCCGCGACACGAACACGAAACGATACTGCGACACGAATACGACACGAACCCGTCACAGGTTGACACGACACGAACTGAAATTGCCCCGCGACACGAAATTTGACCCGTGACACGAACTTAACCCGAACTTAACCCGAAATTGACACGAAATTAACCAGTGACCCGAACTTGACCCGAAATTGACACGAAACGTGACACGAAAATTGACACGAAAAAAACGGGTCCAACCCGAACACGACACGATTTTTTTTTTTTTTTTTTTTTCGTGTCAAATTTTCCCAATCCGAACATGACCCGCCCCTTATTTTTCCCAACCCGAACCCGCAAAATTCGTGTCGTTTTCGAGTCGTGTTGTCGTGTCGCGACCCGTATTGCCACCCCTACCTGCCGGTTATGACAAACTCATTGAGATGTGATTTAGCTTAAAAAAATAATTAAAAAAAAGGCTACTTGAGATGTGAATGTTTGACAAGAGTGATCCATTTATTGGTTTAGACATGCCAAACCAATGACAGTTGTTATTCCACACGTGAACTCAAGAAAATCAGTTGGCAAGAATCTCCTTTAATTGTCATGTTATTCTCACAAAAAATTGTTTTTTTTTTTTATTTAAATTTTTTAATTGGAAAGCACGCATGTTCACAATTGACAACATGACCTTTACCCCTTCTAGCAGCTTGCTTCAAAACTTATATAGATTAAGCATTTGATTGGCCAGTTCGAGTTAAAATATTTAAGTTGAAGTTATTTAACTTTTCAAAACTAGTTAAAAAAAATTTTTGTCCCAAGAAAAAACCAAAAATAAGTTATAAAATTTTAATTTGAACCAACAATCAAAATACAAGCTAATGGGGTGTTTGGTGTATGAGTTTGAGTTAAGATTTGTAAGTTTCAATAGTAATTTTTGTTGACTTTTTTAGAAAAGACAAAAAAATTTTTCAGAAAAAGATAAAAATTGAGTTTAAATCCAAACTCACCCTAAGAGTTGAGTAAGAAGGGGCTGCCATATAGAGTAGTTGAGGAAACGGCTGGGATCCATTTGTTTTATTAAGGTTGTTTAAAGGGAAGAAACAAGGTGGGTGAATTAATAATGTCCATTTATTGTACTGGTAATAAATGCCTTTTTCAGGAGAATTAAACGCTTCTGAGTCCGTTAGTTGAGGGCTGTAAATAAGTGCTTCCTATTGGGAAAAATGGGTATAATTTATAAAGCCCTTTAATTTATGATAAAGAAATCATATAGTCACTAGCCTTTTTTCAGTCATGGTTCAACAATTGCAAACGTGTTGACTGGAATTAGCATGCCGGGGTGGATTAAGATTTTCGTCTCTGTTTCCTTTGGAAGTCTTTAATTTACCTTTTATTATTTGTATGTGAGAATTTCCTCGAATTTGCCTTGGCTTTGTGGACTTGACTCTGAGGGTGTGTTTGGCAGAAAGGAAAAGAAAATATAAAAAAAGGAGTGTTAGACAAGTTGACAGCGGAAATATGAAAGGACAAAGGATCTTTCTTCTAAAGGAAGAGGAAAAAATAATTAAAAAAAAAAAAACATATATCTTATTTAGTATAGAGATTGAGGGGCGGCAAAGAAATAAAGGGTTTTGTTTGCATAACAACTATGGTTAAGAAGTTGATAAAATTCCTCTAATAATCTATACAACGGAGAGATTAAAATTGATTTGTCTATAAGGATTTGCTGTCTCTCACCTAAACATTTTCTTTCTTTCTTTTTTTTTCCCTCGTTGGAAAAAAAAAAAAGAATAGAGGGATTTAAAATTGATTTGTCTCTAAGCATTTGCAATCTCTCACCTAATCATTCTCTTTCTTTCTTTTTTCAGTCATGGTTCAACAATTGCGAACGTGTTGACTGGAATTAGCATGTCGGAGTGGATTAAGATTTCTGTCTCTTTTTCCTTTGGAAGTCTTTAATTTACCTTTTATTATTTGTATGTGAGAATTTCCTCGAATTTGCCTTGGCTTTGTGGACTTGACTCTGAGGGTGTGTTTGGCAGAAAGGAAAAGAAAATATAAAAGAAGGAGGTTAGACAAGTTGACAACGGAAATATGAAAGGGCAAAGGATCTTTCTTCTAAAGGAAGAGGAAAAAATAATTAAAAAAAAAAAAAAACATCTATCTTATTTAGTATAGAGATTGAGGGGCGGCAAAGAAATAAAGGATTTTGTTTGCATAACAACTGTGGTTAAGAAGTTGATAAAATTCATCTAATAATCTATCCAACAGATAGATTAAAATTGATCTGTCTCAAAGGATTTGAAATCTCTCACCTAATCATTTTCTTTTTTCTATTTTTTTATCCCTCCTAATTTGGAAAAGGAAAAACAAAAAAAAAAGAATGGAGGAATTTAAGAAGGGATTTCGAATCCTTCAAGACACCATAATTTTTAATTTCTTCTAAATTAGAAAGATTACTAGGGGGAATTTTTATTTTATAATAGTCATTTTAAGTACTAAATCTTTTCTATTATTTCTCTTGTATTTTTATACTAAGAAGAGACATTGCTTATACATTTTTTTTTCTTCCTTTCATACTAAATATCATAAGAGAAATAACTTCTCATTCTTTATTGATTTCTCTCATTTAAATTATCTATCACTCATTTCTTTCTATTTTCTCTCTCTCTCTTTTATTTTATTTTTAATTTTTTCCCTACCACACAAACACCCTAAAGACACTTCAAATGTCAAAATCCTAACCAGTATACAAACAGAGAAAAAACTGATAAAACTAGTTCCTAGAACTTAGGATCATGCATTTAGATCCACCATTTGAATGAGGTGGTATTTAGAATCTCTGGTCACGTGTTTCAGATACAGATCACACGGTTCTGACTTATGAGATTTTACAAAACAAAAAAACCAAAAACCAAAAACCAAAAACGCAAAAAACCAGAATAAAAGGTAATGTCTCCTGTATGGATTTCCTGTCCGTGAACAAATTTTGTGTTTTGCTTGCTCACATGTTCTATATAAAGATTGAAACATCAATTTTTGTGACACATGTTGGCACTAAATTTTAGTCAGAAAATATTATTCCGTTTATTATTAAGGAATTCTAACATATGTAACCATGACTCTTATAATTTTACTTTGTCCATAAATTCCAACTTGACTTTGCCACTTCACATGTTTATTTATTTATTTATTTATATTCTTCTTCTTATTATTTTTTAATAGCATGCACAGCACGGCAGGGTACGTTCATGTCAAAGTTCACGTTACACGTACATCCCCGGGTATCTACCGTAGGAATATAAGTATAATACAGTTAAAAATAACATATATAACAATGATGAACTAAGAAAAGAGACATTTTTGTTGTTATTAATGATACGAAAGCAAAATCAAGACGGCTATGACTATGAAGATAAAATTTGAGCGTGACATTTTTGTTTTTTTGCTTTCTCGGAAACCAACAAATTAAGGGGCAAAAAAAAAAAAAAAAAAAAAAAAAAAGCTACTCACTCGTTTTCTACTGTTCTTTTCCGCGAATATAAATACAGATAAGCAGTAGAATAGAATAGAGGAAAGAAACAGAGCATTGGGAAAGGGAAAAAAAAAAAGATAAGATTATGACGTTACTTTTCAAGTCTTACTCAAGTTCCGAGAATGATGACAAGAAGAAGAAGAAGAAAAGGAAGTCCATAATTTTGAATTCTAATGTTGGGTTTTTGGTGGTGGTGTTGTTGATAGTTTTCTTGTCGTCTTTGCTTCCGATCTGTGTTTCGGGAGAGAAACGACGACAAAAAGAGCTGCAGAAGAAGCTGAGGTTTGGGCCAAATGGAGAGTTCAAGATTCTTCAAGTGGCTGACATGCACTTCGCCGATGGAAAATCCACTCCCTGCTTGAATGTTCTTTCAAGTCAGGTCAAAGGTTGCTCTGATCTCAACACCTCAGCTTTCCTTCACCGAATGATCCTTGCTGAGAAACCCCATCTCGTCGTTTTCACCGGTAATTTTTTTTTTTTTTCTTTTTGGTTGTTCATGTTTTGGTTGTGTGTTTGTTGGTATGAGTTTAGGGAAAGACAAATTTGTTTAATGAAATTTGCATTCGGTGGTTAAATTTCTATCCAAAACCTTAGAGAAAGAGAATTAACAGCAATTAGAGTTGGAGTTTTGGAATTGTTTTTTTTTTTTTTAATTAATTGAAAATGAGTGAATGTTTAGAAACCTGGGTTTGGTTAATGTAAATTGAAAATGAATCATGATATTTAATTAGTGTAAAAGCTTAAAATATGTTCAAAAGGAAAAAAAAATATGATGGGGATTTTTTTCTCTCTCATTGTTTTGAGTATTTAGACACGATACGAAAGAAGAACATTATGGACTTTTAAAGTTTGAGTATCTATTTAGAAAGGAGAGAAAAAGGGATATGGATTTAAAATTAAGTTGTGGAAATAAACGACTTTATGATTTTTTTTTTTTGGGGGGGGGGGGACACCAAAACTCTTAACGGGAGTTGGAATTCCCCTAAAATCACAAGATTTTGGCTTGCTTTTATTTTTGTTGAGAAACGAGAATAAATTTGTTTACTCTGCCCTGTCTCTACTTTTCCCACTTGCCCAACTGGCCAATTCACCTTAATAAAAAGTTTTGAGCATATTTTACTGTCTCTTGAGCTTATCTAGAGAGCTATTTTTTCCATGTATGACAGGGGATAATATATTTGGATCTGATTCCACGGATGCTGCTAAGTCTTTGGATGCAGCGTTTGAGCCTGCAATCTCGTTGAACGTCCCATGGACCGCGGTTTTGGGGAACCATGACCAGCAAGGCACCCTCTCGAGGGAAGGGGTGATGAAGCACATTGTTGGGATGAAGAACACTTTGTCTCAACTCAATCCTTTGGATGCAGAGTTCATTGATGGTTTTGGGAACTATAATCTTGAGGTTGGAGGAGTCCCCGGTTCTAGCTTCGAGAACAAATCGGTCCTCAATCTTTACTTCCTTGACAGTGGAGATTATTCCACAGTCCCTTCCATTCCTCGCTATGGTTGGATCAAAGCCTCTCAGCAATTCTGGTTCCAACGCACTTCGACGAAGCTTAGGGTATTCACCTTACTTCTTTAGTCTTTTTGGATAAATTGAACTAGTAAATTTTTATATGTGGAAGTGAATTTTGTTGAGCTTGAGCTTGAATTATCTTTTCTTCTGCAGAGAGAATATGAAAACAAGCCACAACGTCAGAAAGGACCTGCACCGGGGCTTGCATACTTTCACATCCCGTTGCCAGAATTCGCTAGCTTTGACTCGTCAAACTTCACGGGTGTCAAGCAGGAAGGCATTAGCTCCGCTTCCGTGAACTCGGGCTTCTTCACAACCATGGTTGAAGCTGGAGATGTGAAGGCGGTTTTCACAGGTCATGATCATTTGAACGACTTTTGTGGCGAGCTAACGGGGATACATCTATGTTATGCTGGGGGGTTCGGATATCATGCTTATGGGAAGGCTGGATGGGCTAGGAGAGCCAGAGTGGTGGTCGCAACATTGGAGAAACTCGAAAAGGGTGGTTGGGGAGGCGTGAAGTCGATCAAAACGTGGAAACGGCTTGATGATAAACATCTCACCACCATTGACAGCCAGGTCCTCTGGATCAAGCGTTCTTCTGGTAAGGCTTCTTGAAGCACCCCAGAACACTCTTTCCATTCCCGCTCTTAGCTTTAATGAATAGAGATCATGACTGACTTAGGAAAATCTAGTTTTGTATATGGCTAACGATTTAGCAATATGGATCAGAAGATGCTACCTAGGCTTATATGAGGCTCTTTTCCATAAATTTAGCAGAGGGTAGCTACTTAAAACCAATCAACCTTTTGTTGTGTCATTGCAAACTTGTATTTTTTAAGAAGTATGGGCCATTCACATCGACCGTGATGTCATGCTCATAAATGGAGAGTATTTTTTCGTAGCAGTTCGCTTTCATGACTATCAAAGTTGCAACTATTGGTTCATTGTTAGATGTTTTTGTTTTAAAACCTGTATAGTTGAATGGAGTTACCTTTTAATCCGTGTTTGTTTGCATGTAATATATATATATATATATATATATTTATTAATTTTTTTTCCCGCTGCAAATTAGTCAAGCTTTAGTTCATAGCATGAACCTACTGATCAAAAGTCAGCTAGAGTGCTTTTACCTTTTCATGGCAGTAACTTCATATACTTAAGTTCAGTCTCCCCAAAAAGTTCAAAACTGTCTAATCCCAACTTTTGAGTACCAACTTACGTGGCATATGAGTTGTCAAGTTGTCATCCTTTTATTGATAGGTCAATTGAAATTATAAGATTGTATTTTCCGATAAAAAGGTGACAACTCATCTCGACGTATGTTGATACTCAAAAGTTGGGATTAGCGTTGCTGTTCTTAGCATTGCTATCTTAACTCATTTTGTGACACTGATTAAATGTTATATGATTGTGACTACTTATAATTATCCACTGCAAGCGTGTATGTTCTCTCACATGTTTCATATATTTTGCTTTCTTGGCATTTCCTGAACAGGTACCTGAAGAAAGAAACAGATCCCTAGAGCTTGAGTAGGGCATTTATGACAAATACGTCTTGGAGGTAGACATGAGAAAGTAGTTTAAATTGGATGTTGACATTGATATTGTTTAATAAAGTTTGTTTTGAGGTTCAACTTTGTACATGTATTTTCGGAAGTAACCATGAGTAGAGAATTGGAAATTGTTGTTACAAAAGATGGACAATCTGCCATTTATAATTATACCTTGTTGAAAATTTCATTAGCTAGTTCATGCACAAATTCATATCTGTAATTCGGGTTTCAACAATTAACATAAAAATTTCTTGAAAAAGATTAATTATTTAAAACCCACTAGTCTAAACCATCATAAAAAGTGAATATAGAAAGAAGTTCCATAATTTTAGGAAACTTCACCTCGGATTGACCATTCACATCGATTAGTACGTCTTTGATTTGTTTGTAGTAAGCCTTCAAGTTTTCATAGGTAATTTATGACTATCCAATTGAAATCAAAGACTCTTAAATAACATGACTTTTTTTAGTAAGTAAAATTAGACTGGTTGAGATTTTTTTTTTTCAAGTCTTTTTTCCGGTCAATCAAAAAATTTAGTAGCGATGAAAATGTAGATTGGCAAAAGAAAATCGTCTGTCAACGTTTGGCAGCAAAGCCTGTCGTGAGGCTTGGTCTGCGTCTTATCATGCAGTCGAAATCGTGCATCTGAGGCTAATGGCTGAACAAAAACGCATGATACCGGCGCGAATGGTGATGATGGGAGAGAATTGTGGCATCATTGGTTCGGGTTTCGAAATTCCAACGCGGTTGCGGCAAATCAGGAAAATTTAGTGAAATTGAATTAGAAATTTTTTTTTTTTTTTTCATTTGGTTGAAATACCATGCATATTTTTATTTTGGTATTTTCTATGGTGAATCAGAGTTAATAACTGATTGACCAGAAAATTAGTGATTTATATCGACCAATCAATGATTGATAATGATCAATTATTAATTAACTACGCTTAATAAATTAAATTAATTAAACTATGAGATCAATTATTAACAAAATTGATTAACCATATTACCAAAAAATGATAATGGAATTAAGTTTTAAAAACTTCGATTATTTGTTAAAATACTTATTTAAAAAAAAAAGGCATTTAACCATATATCCGCTTTAATAAACTAAATAGATCTGTACTTAAAATTGTTTACCCGGTGTAGGACAAAAGCAAAATATATAAGATTCCAACGTCGTCAAGTTTTCCTTTAATTCACCGGTTTCCAGCTTAGTTAATGACAAACACAAACAAAACCATTTGTTGAGTCTTCTGAATAATTATATAACGCGATGATGTGTATCAAATGTTTACAGGACTGGTATTTAAGTCCTTGTACACATTACAACATCGTTTTGTTGTAATGTGTGCAAGGGAAGAAGAAAAAAGAAAAAGAAAAAAGAAAAAATTTTTCCCTGTGAAAAGCTTGCAAAGTTGCTATTTAATTTAATGTTTTAATCAATGTTTGCCAACTTGAACAAGTAAAAGTGAAAAGATTACCATTAATTCAATTTAATATTAACCTTCTTTGTTCTTTTCCCTCTCACTCTCCCAACATTTCTCTAATTTATTGGAGAAATTACGCGCAAGTGCAAGCCTTGTTGAAATCTCGCACCTCTCCAACAAGATAGTAGCGAGGCTGGTGCCACGCCATGTCAGCCCCTTGCGACGGTCGTAGTTAGCTAGATAGCCACAAGACGCTCATTGGCGGTGGTAACCGTCAATTGGGATCCGCTTAAGGATGTACAGCTTCGTGTTTGTTCCTCAATTTCCTTTCCAAGAAAATCCAATAGCCCGATAAAAGAAATTGTTTAATTCGTCTACCCGACCTGCCTTTCCTACTGCAATATTTAGCCCGCGGTGACATAACCAACATACTGGTGGTGGGTCTCTTTCTTCGCCGTCTATGCGTCTCAGCAGGTAATTTACGTGTGTTTTCTCTGTTTCTAGTTGCCGATTACTGCGTGAGATTGGGGAGATACTGAAGCTTGATTTGAATGCGGATTAACTGTTTGATAAAAGTCCTCCTTGGCATAATGAGCTGTATTTTTTTCGCTTGATTTACTGTAGTTCACTGTCAATATGAGGACTACTTCCATTTTTTTGTCACTATAGAATTTGGCTATGTTAAATTTCACATTAGATTTATAGTGGTTCACTGTCAAGGTTGATCCATGTGTTGACTTTGCAATAAGACAATAATTACGCTACACATGCTCAACAGTGCTGGGGCCACTACTCATAAAAAGCAAGTCTTGCATGTAGAAGTGCCCGCATGTCAAACTTGCCATTACTGAGTTACGGTGACAAGCACCACTGATGCTTTTTATCATTGTTCCTTTGTTGTCTTGGATCTAAATCCATGATTGTTTAAAACCCAACTAATTGGTTATTTTACATATCATTGATTATGGCTAGGTAAATAGCAAGTATTTAGTGTCATTAATGAATATCGCCATTAGTTTCCGGAACTAATCAGCAATCGTGTTGAAAAATTATGTGGAACAGAAGTAATAAATGTAGATCTCCAGTTGAAATGTAAATACATTGTTGCTTACAGATTTATAAATCAATAGTAGTTCATAGCATCACTAGCCAACTAATTGGTGCTTACCCCTTTTCCTTTGTTTTAACTTGAATTTTTTCAGGTATTTTTAATTGGTGTTTGCCTTCCATTGTATGTGATCCACTCCGTAGATGGACCATTGAACATCTGGGATTTTGTTGCCATCTTTGTTTGCATCTCCGGCATCGCCATTGCGTTCTTTGATGACACACAACTCCACAAGTTCGTGACTAGAAACGAAAAGCTGAAGGAGCTTGGGAAGCCAGTGGTGGCCAATCTTGATAGGGGCTTGTGGCATTACTCTCGACATCCCAACTACTTTGGAGAGCAATTGTGGTGGTGGGGGCTAGTTGTTTTCGCTTGGAACCTAGGAAATGGATGGGCCTTTGTTGGCCCCCTCATCAATAGTATGTGTTTAGCTTATGTGACTAAGCTCGTGGAGGACCGGATGCTGAAGCAGGCTTACAGAGCAGAAGCTTACAGGCTGTATCAGAAGACAACATCAGTGTGGATTCCTTGGTTCAAGTCATCGGCAATAGCAGAAAAAGACAAGGACACATAAGTTGATCGTTTTTTCTCCAGTGTTGCGCTTCTGTAGATCTTTCTGTGTCGTCCTTTTTATGTTCAGCACTTGTTCATGAACTCTGTTGTTTATTTGAAAGAAGGGTGGGGTCATTTTCTTTTCAAGCGTTGCAATGTATCCTTGTATGAAATTGTATAGAACTGATCTGAACTTGTTCAAGATGTTTTTCTTCAGAAACTTTAAGGCTTCAATTTTCAGGAATGGGTAATATTAGTGTCGGGGTTTCTGAGTTTGTTGGTTGAATTCATAAGCAAGTTTGATATGGAAAAAGCAGTAGTTTCGTTTGAGAGACGTCTCAAATTGAAACCCAACAACGGCCTGAATTGCACTTATTTATAGCTCCTTGGCAAAATTGCAACGTGAAAAAAGAAGAAAAATTAAGGACCTACATTTGGATTATCCAATATTTGTTGGTTCACAATTTTCCTAATTATGAGGCAATGGTTCTACCAAAATGAGGAGTTGAGTTGGAATAAGGTTGGATTGGACCATTAAGATTGGGCCTAATAAAGAGAGATGTAACTTCTTAGCCTTTCAACCCCCAACTCCACCAAAAAAAAAAAAAAAAAGGCCTAATTCTTCTTAGCCTTTTAGCCTTTAGCTTTTAAGCCCTAAAAAACCACTGGTGGCGAAGACATAATGATTGTAGGAAGTTCACTTAAAACTCCACATATGCTCGACCTAGTTTCTGAGTGCCCATCCCATATAGGCTGATAGCAAGAGTGCACTTTGGTGTCCAATCTATCACGATGGTATTGTGAGTTTTGGGTTCTAAGTTTGTGCATGTGGATTGTTAGGTTGAATCTTACACTATTTCACATGTGTTCTGAGTAGATTCTCAATATGACTTTGGATGAGGTGTGTGAGTATACCACCAATTCTTTTTTTAATTTCGCAAAAAAAATTCCCTTAAAGAGAGAGAGAGAGTTAAAAAAGGACCTCAGGTATACCCGCCGGCTATGGCAAGCTAATTGAGATGTGATTTAGCTTAAAAAAATAATTAAAAAAAAGGCTACTTGAGATGTGAATGTTTGACAAGAGTGATCCATTTATTGGTTTAGACATGCCAAACCAATGACAGTTGTCATTCCACACGTGAACTCAAGAAAATCAGTTGGCAAGAGTCTCCTTTACTTGTCATGTTATTCTCACAAAAAATTGTTTCTCTTTTTATTTTTAAATTTTTTAATTGGAAAGCACGCATGTTCACAATTGACAACATGACCTTTACCCCTTCTAGCAGCTTGCTTCAAAACTTTGTTTATATTTTCTATATAGATTAAGTATTTGATTCGCTAGTTGGAGTTAAAATATCTAAGTTAAAGTTATTTGACTTTTCAAAACTAGTTAAAAATTTTTTTTCCCAAGAAAAAACCAAAAATAAGTTGTTAAATTTTAATTTAAACCAACAATCCAAATACAATCTAAGAGTTGAGTAAGAAGGGCTGCCACATAGAGTAGTTGAGTAAAGGGCTGGGATCCATTTGTTTTATTAAGGTTGTTTAAAGGGAAGAAACAAGGTGGGTGAATTAATAATGTCCATTTATTGTACTGGTAATAAATGCTTTTTTTCAGGAGAATTAAACGCTTCTGAATCTGTTAGTTGAGGGCTGTAAATAAGTGCTTCCTATTGGGAAAAATGGGTATAATTTATAAAGCCCTTTAATTTATGATAAAGAAATCATATACTCACTAGCCTTTTTTCAGTCATGGTTCAACAATTGCAAACGTGTTGACTGGAATTAGCATGCCGGGGTGGATTAAGATTTCTGTCTCTTTTTCCTTTGGAAGTCTTCAATTTACTTTTT
>CM046383.1:8663271-8681751 GCA_025413485.1 Ficus microcarpa | reverse complement strand
CTATCATCCTCTGTCACTGTTCAGACCAAACAATACTATTAATCAAGTGGAAATATTAGACAATATATTTAGGTGACCTGGCTAAGTCAAAATATTTTATGAGTGAGGACGCTATAAAAAATAAGATAGTTTTTCCTTTTTAATCAAATAGGGATATAATTATAAACTTCAACTTAAGTGGAAGCACAAATAGAATTCTTTTTGTTTTTTTATTTCATAATTTGGAGCACTATGGATAGAAGAATAAATGTTTTTATGTCGTTTTTAGCTTAGCTTTCACTTTACTTCCAATTGCTTCAAGCATATTCAGCAATATAAATTCTAAATAAAACTTGTAATCTTTCATAATCCCGGACCAATTATACCAAAAATAATTTTAAACATAAGGTGTGTAATTCCACATCTGTCTCGTCCTGTTATCATCCCAACAAAACATTCAAAAACACAAAAGGTTGCACAACTAAAAAGAAACTAGCATAGTTTTTTTTTTTTTTTTAAATGGTAAAACACCCGTTACAAATGCCTTTTATTCATTTGATTTGAGTCGGATTATCTGACTAAACTGGTCAGCGCCTAAATCAGATTAATCTGAATCATAAAATTTGCTCAAGAATCTCTCGAGTTGATCGTGACGCGAATGACTTGTGACGCGGAATTACAATCTTCGCCTCCTTCAGTTGCTTGGCTCTGCTTCACAAGACATTCCATTTCCTGTGCCTCTTTGCTTTTACCCCACAGAAGAGAGTACATTCCAATTATGACCAAGACAGATCCTAGCAAACTGGTTATTTAATGGCAAAAGTTAGAAAATTATTTTAGTTGTTCTAAAAGTGGCTGTTTTTCAAAATAATCAATGGATAAATGTTGAAAAATAATGGTTTAAGGTTGAGACCTTCCGAGGTAAACTTGTTCATGAAAGATGGAGAAGTCGAAAATCGCTACAAAGAGCTGTGTGAAGGGAGTGAATGCTGATGTGAAGACTGGACCCTTGTGTTTGACACACCATGACATTCCTACATAGCACAAGCCCGATCCCACCATTCCCTGCATCAAAACACTCGGAAAAAAAATAAATAAATAAAGTTTTAAATTCAAGTTTCTTGACGCGGAAGTAATAGAAGAACTGAAGGGAAAAGAAATCATGAATAGTCACCGCGTAAACGACACTAATTATCTCCAACTTCCCTCTCAGCACCCACACGGAAAGGTCCCTTTCAAGGATCAAACTCAAGATGGCCGACTGAATGACACCAAAGAAGGATATGATGGCCGTGCTCGAATATTGGAAAGGGAATGATCTGCCAATCCTTGCTTGCATGAGAAACCATGAAGACCACATGAGGCAGCCTGCAGCCAGGAGTACCGAACCGAGGGCCCAATTCTTCGGCCTTTGAGGTGAATTCATCACGTTTACATTGTTTCCTGCGGCGTGTGAATGGGGATGATGAGTCAGCAGAGTTCCTCTGTAGAATGTTAATATCAAGGCTCCTGAGATGCATATCAAAGCGCCCGAGACCTTTGCTCTCCCACTCTTGCTTCTCAGGTTCAGTCTTTCTAGACTAGAAGAATTTTTAATGCCGTGGTTAGATAAATCGATATTTCAGTTTGTTACAGTATGAAATTAAGAACTAAAATGCGTTGTATCTTACCCAAATGGCAATGCCAATATGAATGTGAATACAGGCACCATGTTGAGGAATGCACAGGAAAACGTCGCGGATGTGTATTGAAGTCCAATAAGGAACAAGAATTGTGTGAGAGTTATCCTGTAAAAACACAATTATTTTCAACTTGTTCTTCATCAAAACCACTAAAAAGTGGGAAACTAAAAACACAATTATTTTCAACTTGTTCTTCATCAAAACCACTAAAAAGTGGGAAAACTAAAAGCGCTCATCAAAATTAAGAATTCGAAAACTAACCCCACTAAAGCACTGAAGAAGAGACAGCAGAGAAGCTGAGATGAAATCTCGGTTCGGCTCTTCCTGCAAAAACGAAGTTAACCACTTAAAGAGTTTCACTCATCACAGCTTGAAAGGTGTAGTTTGTGATAAAGAAGTTATACAGGTTTTTACCTTTCCCGAAAGCAGGCAATTGGCATCAAGAAAATAAAAGAAATCGCCTGCCGATACGTTACGATGACCAAATGGTTCAACCCTTGATCAAGCGTCTTCTTGAGAAGTAAATTCACTACTGCAAAGGCCAAATTTATGGCCAGCATGGTAGTAACTAGCTTCCATTCTGCAGAATGACTCATCTCCTCGATGTCGAGTATAGTTTGTTATGGTGCTCGAATGGACAGCGCAGTTTGAACTTGTGCACTCCAATTTTATAGGCAAACCTGACCAGGAACATACCAGATGGAACGCGGAATCATACTGATGCCTTAACCAATCAACTTTTAGTCTAAAAATATATTTAATTCACCGCATTTTGCTTTCTTGTCTTGGAACTTTTCAGTGGGAACAGACTGAAGAATCACTTTCTAATTAATTAGCTCACATTTATGCATCAGCTTCACATTTCGCACAAATACATCCCAAAAACTTGGATTTTAATATGATATTTAGTTTTGACTAGTAAAATCCGATCCTGCACTGTAACATGTAAAAATAAAAGAGTGGAACACAGAATTTTGTTAGATGTAACGCAATAAGTGTTGAGGAAAATACCCTTATACACGAAACGCAGCAGAAAAATAACTAAAACAGAAAAAAGAGAAGACAAAGAATTTACATAGTTCGGAAAAATTGCTTACGTCTACGGAAGAGGAAGAATAAATTCACTAATACTTTCACAATTATACATTAATCAAATACTCTCAACTTCTATCTACCCAAAATCCCTTACACTATTTGCCCATCTCTTTTCTCACTTTCTCTCAAAAGAAGGCAGACATTCTCTTTATTTTTTAAACACACACAAAATAGCAACTTACCCGAAAACTAATTTGAGTCATTTACCTAACAATCTCCACCTTAACTCAAATTCTCTCACTTCACACACACGCTTAACAAGAATAAACATATGTCGAGTTCAAACTCTCATCAAACTTGACACGGGAAATCGATTCTTCTTCCTCCATACTTCGTCTTCAGTTGTCACTACCAACTTGTTGCACTCTTTCACTCTTGCAACTTCTTTCGCAATAGAAAAAGACCTCTCTTGGCATGGTTCCACCTTCATAACTTCACCTACAACTATCTTCCCTATCAACTTGTATAGATTCTTTACCTTTTCACCCTCCATGGCAACCAAAGCGCATCTCTTTACTTCCATAAAACCACCCTCAGCAGAATACTCACAATCCAAAGTGTTCAACGTCCCCAAAGAAATTAAACTTCTTCTTAGTCAAGTAACATGCCTAAGATTCGTCAATGTCTTCATAACTCCATCAAACATCTTCACCTTCACAGTTCCAATTCCAATGGCTTTAGCACTCAAATCATTGGCCATCATAAGAGTACCAGCATCACAGGGCTCATAAGAATCAAACCACTCATTGTGTTGACACATAATGGAATAAAAATCACGAGTCCAAAATCCAAGAGTCAGAATTACTTCCCTCAATAGTAATAAAGTAAAAATCATCTCCACTGTCATACTTGTCACCAACAACATTTGCAGATTCTATCTCTTGAGCCTTCTACTTCCTCTTTTCTTTAAGATGCCTTGTCAGTTCTTCACAGTTTCTCCTAAGCACTCAACATTCTTCGACGAATGCGATTGCGAATAGTCATCTTTCCTTTCATAAAATCTCTCCCATCTTACTCCTATCCCTACTCAAATTTGACTTCACTACCAGAACTCATTCGGCATGAGACAAACTACTAGGTTGTTTCAAGTTTGCAGTCTCCAACAAAGCAATCGCCACCTCATCCACGGTCAATGTAGTTTTCCCAACCAACAGTGTAGTCACCAAAGTCTCATATGATTTAGGTAGGGAGGCCAACAAAATTATCGCTTTATCTTCGTCATCAATTTTGACCTCTACACTTAACTATTGAGTTATGCACTTATTGAAATCGTTTATATGATCCCTAACATCGGTTTGTTTACTCATCTTCAACTCATATAATTGCTTCTTCATATATAATCTATTTGTTAAGGATTTGACATATAAACTTTTTCCAAATTTTCCCACAACTTAGAAGGAGATTTTTCATTCATAACAGTATACTTCAATTCAGGAGCCAAACTCAAACGAATACTGTTTACTGCTCTCACTTCTAACTCTTCCGAATCTTCATCGCTCATCTTTTTCAACTTCTTCCCCTGCAATGCTTTTAGAAGTCCCTGCTGCACTAGAACATCTTTCACCATGCTCTGCCGGATGTTAAAATTACTCTTTCCGTCAAAGTGCTCAATCAGCTTGAACTTTACTCCAAACATCATCTTTATTTATTTATTTATTTTCAAGATCCTTAACCTAGCTTTGATACCACTTGTTGGAGAAAAAATCACTATACCTGAAACACAAAAAAAAAAAAATAGAAATAAAGAGAAGACAAGAAATTTACGTAGTTCCGCAAAATTCCCTATGTCTACAGGAGAGGGAGAATAAATTCACTAACACTTTCACAATTACACACTCATCAAATACTCTTAACCTCTCTCTACCCAAAACATTACACGCTTTGCCTATCTTTCTTCTCACTTTCTCTCAAAAGAAGACATACACTCTCTCTATTTTTCTGAACACACACACACACTCTTAACATAATACACTTATTTATAGGCTCTCAATAAGACATAAAATTAACACTTTCTCAAACTCACAAAATAACAACTTACCTGAAAACTAATTTGAGTCATTTACCTAAGAATAAATAAATTTCTTATTGTAACACCTTCCAAAGTCATTCTTACAAAAAGTAATGATAATAATAATAATAATAATAATAATAATAATAATAATAATAATAATAGGAATAAGTAACACCTTCCAAAGTCATTCTACAAATAAAAATAATGTCACGTGTTACAAATTTTACTTTTGCATGCCGTATGTACGGTATATTTAGCTTCAAATCCACTAGTCAGTCTCTATTATTGTAGATGAAATAACTTGGAAGAAGCAAGTAGCATCTATGGAAAGTGGTGGAAAATTTAGTGTAGCATCTCTATCCTCTAAATGCGGTATCTTATTCTTCATTTAAAAAAAAAAAAAAAAAAAACCATGAATTATTCATCGATATCGCGTTATCACAAGAACAAAGTGTCAAATCCAACAAAGAAAAGAAATAAGCCAATACAAAACATGTCTTACAGCAGGGTCATTGTCCTTTAATCTCCACTATTAGAATTATCAAAGAATATATGATTTAGTTGAAGATCTGTCTTCTCTTGGCTTAAACGCCGGCTCTTGCGCCAGTTGATATTTTTTAACGCGTAGTCATATTCCTTAAAATTTTCCGGATTCTCAGTACTCTGTACAATGGCATATATTGCATCACTATGCAGTACCATTTCTTATTGCAATTATTATTTCTTATCTGCCTTTTTCTGCATTAAGCAACCATAAAACATCACTTTTTTTTTTTTTTGGGTAGGTAGCCATCAACAACACATGCATAACACTGCTTTATATTCGGGGCAAAAAAAGGTGTGGTCAAAAACATTATACAAAGACAGTCATTAACCTAATGGGACAGTGAAGACCCGAAGATCATATCAAAAGATAGTGCGAGGCGTACATGTGAAAATGACCTTTTTAAAAGCACAATTTCGACAAATATCTCAAGTTTTGCTAACTTAGGAGAGCGGCCATTTTGTTGGAAATAATAGGCATCGACCAGTGTTTAGAACCAATATCAATCACTAATTGACTTGGTGGTCAATGTTAACGGGATTTGATTAACCATTATATCAATCATTCTAATAGCCGCTCACCATTTTCCTAAAAAAGAATTCGTCCATTTGTTTTTAAGATGTGTCCAAAACCTAATTTCTCACTACGACGGAACAGCTTCCAATGGAAACCGAAGAAACGGGTTTTTGTGCCCTCTATGGCCAGGTCGACTAGGTCACTATCTTCTCTGAAATATCCTCCTTTACTTGGAAACCAGACAAGAGGTACTGTTTGGTTAAAAGTCTATCGTAACTTTGGCGGCCACCTTGACTTGGAAATAGGTTCTCCATTTTCTTTGGCAAATTTTGAGCCACTCTTTAGTTCGAGCTCCTTTCACTACTACAGTTTATCCATGCACAAACCTTTCGTGGCCAATCTTCTTACGGAGTAACCCTACAATGCATCTACTAAAATATAGGATGAATGTACATCCAATAGCCTTAGTCCTGAGCTTTTATCAAGTGGCAACTGACTTTTTTTTTTTTTCAACAGCTTAAATTATTTTTTTAAACTAATAAGGAAAAAAAGAGAACAGATATTGTAGTTATACCATTTTCTTTGGCGCTACTAAAATTAGCCTACTTTTCCGTACATTACCAATAAGTTTCTTGCATTTCTCCCCTTAAATCATCGGCTAAAGCTTCATCAAGGCAAGTTTTACATCATTTGAACCTTAACTAGGTCCTCAATGTCATCTGAGACAATAAAATTGGGAGATTGCTGAACAATTCCGATATTTGTTTAGTGACACTAGTTTTATTCTTGGGCAATTTCAAGGTTGCTACTTTTGTTAAGTGGTTTAGCTTCGCAATTCATAAGAAAAACTCAAACTGTGCTCCTATTCAATAATGAAAATATATAACTGAGTTCCCATTTAATGGAAAATTATCTTCTTTTTTTTTTTTTCTCTCTTAATATCCCCCCACTGAAAAATATTTCTGATGTCACCACTAGTGTCAAGCCGATACTAACTGTTGTGCAGGCGGTTTACTTACCTGATTCTCATCCAAAGAAGTTGTAAATCTTATAATGTTTTGATTGATGCAAATTGGCCCTTCTTCTTCGAGTCACAACTTTGCAGGGAAGTTCTGCTTGAGGAAGGGTTTCCTTGATCTGGTTAGTGCAACTTCATGCCTGGTTGGTGGGCCATATAAACATGGTTAGTGCAACTTCTTGCCTGGTTGGTGGGCCATATAAACATGGTTAGTGGGATTGGACGAACATGCGCGTGAAGCACATCGGAGATGACAAGTTGCTGCCAAATGTGTTACGATGGAAAATCGATGTGGAGACTTCAGTGAAAATCCGCAGAGCAAAAGAAACTAAATCTGAGTTCAGTGAGATTAGGAACTTAATAACGTATATTAATCACTCGACCAAAAATGAGATTATGAACATCAATAAGACAAAAATATTCTAGCTTCACTTGACCAATAAAATTCTGGCCAATGCCCATTCCCCTTGGCCATTTTCACTACATGGCGAGGAGCGAGTTTGGCATTTGCTATCGTCAATACTAATTTCTTGCCTACAGTTTTGGCCATGGGATAGCCAAATTTAGCCTGCAAGTTGTACTTAAAACTCTATGATGATTTCATTTGTCGAGAAGGGCTACTTTGACGAAGAAGAATACTCATGATGAAATGGGAGACAACATTACTAGTTCATAAAGAGGATACCATGATGGTTTTTAACTATCATAAAAAAGCATTGTGGAAAGATACCACGACGGTTTTTTAACCATCGTGGTATCCAGGGTCATGGAATATATTTAGATTCCACGATAGTTTTTTAACTGTCATGAAATAGACGAAACTAGCACGAAATATAAGGTAGAGAGGGCTATTCCAATGACGGTTTTTAGAGAAAACCATCATATTATATCAATTTACCACGACCGTTTTTAGTAAAAACGGTATGGAAAGTTTTGCGCCAAGAAGATTCCATGACCGTTTTTAATCTTCCACGACCGTTTTTAGTAAAACCGGTCGTGGAAAGTTTACAATGGAAAAAAAAATTCAAAATTCATGCGATTTCCCACATGTGGCAAATCCCATCTATTATCCATTGCACTACCCAGATTAAAATAATAACTAATTAGTAATTAATTTTGTGTCACAATGTGCAACAATTATTACATGCACTAAATTACAAAATTTATAGATTGTCTCTAACTATATTGGATGAACCGCATTAGAAAATTAACCCACTCTTGCCTTACTAAACTCAGATCAACGTCAGTATAAAAATCCTTAGTTTAAAGTAAGGATAATCCATCGAATAACAAAGTTATTTCCCACATAAAGACTAAAACAAAATAACCACATTCAACATAACCTTCTTGTAGAGGACATCGAATAATATCAATCAATGTTTTATAGTTGCCTTGCTTTTTTATTCCTTTTCCCACTAAAATCTTCCAATCATTAAGTGCCCTAACAATTTAACAAAGTTCAAAATATTTAAAATAAGAATAATTTAATGTCAAATCATAATTTGTAACATTAAAATATGCTTACAACTTAATTAAGTCTTTAAAATCATCACCTGGTTCATTTCCAAGAGGATCAAAATACATGACCGAGTCATCCCACGGATCAATAATTGCCAAAATCCAATGTTTCCTACTATCATACGGCATGAGAAACAACTTTCCTTTCGGTGCGTTAGTTAAGAGCCGTAAAATATTGTTGGCTCTCTCTCTACAATAGACTTCCGGATCTATTTTCTATTTAGCTGGTGAGACAAGGGTTGGAAAAATAAACCCGAACCGTTGATCAACGCCTTTTTTGGCATAACATTCCACTAAATAGTAGCAAAATAATTAGTCAAACTTGTTACGAAAAACAACATAAGATAAACAAGGAAAAATAAGTGTTGTTTAAAAATATATCTATACCTGATGTATATCATTATACTGTTTGCACGAACTTCTTGAAATATAATGAAATGGTAGACATCTTCAAACCAAGTCATTGCCACTAATGACCAGTTGTATTGGGCACTCTATTTGCAAGCCATCACACATGGAACATTGTGCATAATACACCAACGGCCTCAAGTCGAAGGAAATTTCACTAAAGTTCAATGAAGGTAGTTGTTGTTGCGCATTTTGTTGTTGTACCTCTAGTTGTGACTGTGGTTTCTTTTTCCCTACTCTCTTTTTAATTCGTTTGTTTCCCACAACTACTCGGTTGGGAATGTAACTAAGACCTCGACTTGCCTGGCTCAAACTCATGTCAATGACAAGTAATCTTTTCGGCCAAGCAACAAACCCACTCACAGCTTCTTCCATAATTGTTGCCTCGTTTGTCAGAATAAGTAGGAATGCATATTTTAGTTTCAGGACTATAATTGTCACTCACACATTCTCGTCACCTAAAGGAGTCCCATAGACTGTGTCAGTTGGAACACACTCCATGTGTGCTCTGCCAATTGCAACAAACACCTCTCCACCATTAATTGTATCATTAAGAAAAAGCTGGCATTCCTTACTTGCATTCGACATGGATTGCTGATCTGACACCCTTGGTTCTTTTTCATTAAGGGTGCAACTAGCCGTGAAGTTGTTATGTTGATCAATAGTCGGTGCGGTATTCTCCTCGGCCATAGTCTATCGGTCAATACCATGCTTTGCACAAAGTTCCTATACAGTTTTTTCTAACACAGCAAGCTGGCGTTCACTATCGATACTTTAATGTTATCCTTTGAAACTTGCATAATGTTGAAGTAATGAGACTACCTGACAAAGTTAGACTGACCACCGGTACGTACCGAATGTTTGTCATTGCCTAATGACTTGGTCAATATGTCAATAGTCCCAACAAATTTGAAATTCCCTTTCGTCTGTTGTTCACTATAATCCCCCTATAAGAGTTAAAGAACATGTCATGAACCCATAAATAAAGTTGTGTAAATAAGAATATCATATCGCAAAGATTCTTGTACTTACTATCATATCGCCAACAATTCTAAATAATGGATTCTTGTACTCTCCACTGGGTTTGACGCACATGTCCAGCCACAAATTATGTCTCACTTGTCATTCTTCCGTCGCCTTAAACTGTAGTTTATTAATTACTGTTAGTAAACATAAAGGTAAAAATAATTGATTTATATACTGTGAAAAAACCAAACCAAGTTATTCACATATGAGTATTTGATCACGTTTCCTATAACCATCTCGGCCTCTCGTTGATTTGTATTTGCTTCTCTTTCTTAACTCACATCATTATTCTGATAGGTTTTTGAATTCCAACGAACGTTGATATGTAATGAATCTCTCACAATCATCCTAACTTATGGAGGGGTAATTTTTTACCATTTTGTGAGGCTAAGTCCACACACTTTTTTCATCAATATGATCCTTAACAAAAGCCTAATAAAGATCATATCTAAAATTTTTGGTGGACTCTGCACATGATTTCAAAGCTGGTTTTTTAAACGAAATTTCTACAGTGAAAGAAGTTATGACTTCTACCCACACTCTTTCTTTCATTGGTACGGCATTTCTAAAGTCAGCTATCCAAATGGGAATATGCTCTCGAGCAAGCACTCCACTCCAACTCTGCAATTCATCCCGCTCATTCCCGATTGGTTGCCCTTCATGGTTGAATGAAACTTGAATTCTTTCTTCCCTTTTCCTAACAATATGGACTCGTCTCATAAGAGTCACTCTTCATTTACGATCTTCGTCGAGATTGAATCTAAGTGTATTTGTTCATCGTGGTTTTCCAACTTAAGAAGTCGTTGGCACATCCTCCTCATCTTGTCATATTTTAAATCAATATAAAACAAATCCTCAAGCAAACATGTAAAAAACACAAAATCAAACAATAAATCAATATACAATAAGTCACCTAAACACGTAAAAATCTCACAAAATCATATCAAAACCAAATCTTAACGTAATTATGTAAAAAACACACAATCATGCAAACAGACATTTTGTCGAACATGTAATATGTAAAAACATAATCAAGCTATCAATACTTTTTATTCCAGAAAACAATCACCCAAAATCACAAACACAATCAACCAAATGAACTTCCATAATATATGCAGCGCAAGAGAGAGTAAAAGAGAAAGAGACTTACCAATTCCATTGGCATAGGTGTGTGAGGCGCAGTAGCGACGTAGGCGGCGGAGGATGGGTTTCGAGGAAGAGATTGAAGTGAGGAATCGCAGCGAAGATTGGAGGCGAGAAACAGAGGGAGTGGCACGAAAGAGAATGAATGGTGGAGTAACGGCAAAGATTGGATGCGAGAGAGAGAGGAAGAGGTGTGAAAGAGAATGGAGGGAGGAGTCGCGGCAGAGATTAGATGCGAGGTAAAGAGGGAAAGGCACAAGAGAGAATGGATGGTGGAGTTGCGGTGGAGATTGGAGGCGAGAGAGAGAGGGAGAGGCATGAGAGAGAATGGAGGGAGGAGTCGCGGCGGAAGAGATGGGTTTCGAGGGAGAGATTGGAGGTAAGAGTGAAATAGGCGTGAGAGAGAATGGGTTTCGGGAGGGAATGAGAGTTTTTTTTTTTTTTTTTAAATTTAAGCTATAAAACCGGAACTTTAGAATAAATAAATAAATAAATAAACACACCATGACCGTTTTTCAAAAAAACAGTCAAAAACGGTCGTGGTATGTCCAACATAAGTAAAAAACCGTCGTCTAATGTTGGCTTTTTTTTATATATATAAACATAACACGACCGTTTTTTTGAAAAAAGGTCGTGGTATGTTAGAAAAAATTTAGAAAATTTTTTTTTTAAAACATATGTAAACATACAACGACCATTTTTTTGACCGTTTTTCAAGAAAACGGTCGTGGAAGCATTCCTGTTTCCACAACCATTTGTGGAAACGGTCGTGGAAGCTTCGGCGTTTACAACCATTTTCAGAAATCCAGTTTGGCACCGTATTTTTGGTGTACTTTCCACGACCGTTTTTAAAAAAGGTCGTGAAAGTTTCGCCGTAGAATCCACATTTTGTAGTAGTTACTTGTCTAGCAAATGCAGCGACATACGATTTGCTAACCCATGCGTTGGTAGGATCGGAACGGCAGATCTAGCTAGTGTTTGCTCTGGCTAAGCTAATAGAGCATGTTGGTTATGTCACCGCGGGCTAAATATTGCAGTAGGAAAGGCAGGTCGGGAAGACGAATTAAACAATTTCTTTGATCGGGCTATTGGATTTTCCTAGAAAGAAAATTGAGGAACAAACACGAAGCGGATCCCAACGGACAATTACCACCGCCAATGAGCGTCTTGTGGCTATCTAGCTAACTACAGCCGTCGCAAGGGGCTGACATGGCGTGGCACCAGCCTCGCTACTATCTTGTTGGAGAGGTGCGAGATTTCAACAAGGCTTGCACTTGTGCATAATTTCTCCAATAAATTAGAGAAATGTTGGGGCAGTGAGAGGGAAAAGAACAAAGAAGGGCAATCTTAAATTGTATTAATGGTAATCTTTTCATTTTTACTTGTTCAAGTGGGCAAACATTGATTAAAACGTCAAATCAAATAGCAACTTTGCAAGCTTTTCATAAGGAAAAAAAAATTTTGTGCAAATCTGAAACCTACCTTTCTTTCTTTCTTTTTTCTTTTTTCTTCTTTCCTTGTACACATTACAACAAAACGATGTTGTAATGTGTATAAGGACTTAAATACCAGTCCTGTAAAAACATTTGATACGCATCATCGCGCTATATAATTATTCAGAAGATTCAACAAATGGTTTTGTTTGTGTTTGTCACATTAAGCTGGAAACCGGTGAATTAAAGGAAAACTGGACAACGTCGGAATCTTACATATTTTGCTTTTGTCCTACACCGGGTAAACAATTTTAAGTACAGATCTATTTAGTTTATTAAAGGGGATATATGGTTAAATGGTTTTTTTTAAGAAGTTTTTTAATAAATAATCGAAGTTTTTAAAACTTAGTTCCATTACCATTCTTTGGTAATATGGTTAATCAATTTTGTTAATAATTGATCTCATAGTTTAATTAATTTAATTTATTGAGCGTAGTTAATTAATAATGGATCATTATCAATCATTGATTGGCCGTGATATAAATCACTAACTTTTTGGTCAATCAGTTATCAACTCTGATTCACCATAGAAAATACCAAAATAAAAATATGCATGGTATTTCTACCAAACGAAAAAAAAAAAAATTTTTCTAATTCAATTTCACTAAATTTTCCTGATTTGCCGCAACCGCGTTGGAATTTCGAAACCCGAACCAATGATGCCACAATTCTCTCCCATCATCACCATTCGCGCCGGTATCATGCGTTTTTGTTCAGCCATTAGCCTCAGATGCACGATTTCGACTGCATGATAAGATGCAGACCAAGCCTCACGACAGGCTTTGCTGCCAAACGTTGACAGACGATTTTCTTTTGCCAATCTACATTTTCATCGCTACAAAATTTTTTGATTGACCGGAAATAAAACTTGGAAAAAAAAAAATCTCAACCAGTCTAATTTTACTTACTAAAAAAAGTCATGTTATTCAAGAGTCTTTGATTTCAATTGGATAGTCATAAATTAACTATGAAAACTTGAAGGTTTACTACAAACAAATCAAAGACGTACTAATCGATGTAAATGGTCAATCCGAGGTGAAGTTTCCTAAAATTATGGAACTTCTTTCTATATTCACTTTTTATGATGGTTTAGACTAGTGGGTTTTAAATAATTAATCTTTTTCAAGAAATTTTTATGTTAATTGTTGAAACCCGAATTACAGATACGAATTTGTGCATGAACTAGCTAATGAAATTTTCAACAAGGTATAATTATAAATGGCATATTGTCCATCTTTTGTAACAACAATTTCCAATTCTCTATTCATGGTTACTTCCGAAAATACGTGTACAAAGTTGAACCTCAAAACAAACTTTATTAAACAATATCAATGTCAACATCCAACTTAAACTACTTTCTCATGTCTACCTCCAAGACGTATTTGTCATAAATGCCCTACTCAAGCTCTAGGGATCTGTTTCTTTCTTCTGGTACCTGCTCATGAAATGCCAAGAAAGCAAAATATATGAAACATGTGAGAGAACATACACGCTTGCAGTGGATAATTATAAGTAGTCACAATCATATAACATTTAATCAGTGTCACAAAATGAGTTAAGAGAGCAATGCTAAGAACAGCAACGCTAATCCCAACTTTTGAGTATCAACACACGTCGCGATGAGTTGTCACCTTTTTACCGGAAAATACAATCTTATAATTTCAATTGACCTATCAATAAAAGGATGACAACTTGACAACTCATACGCCACATAGGTTGGCACTCAAAAGTTGGGATTAGACGGTTTTGAACTTTTTAGGGAGACTGAACTAAAGTATATGAAGTTACTGCCATGAAAAGGTGAAAGCACTCTGGCTGAGTTTTGATCAGTAGGTTCATGCTATGAACTAAAGCTTGACTAATTTGCAGCGGGAAAAAAAATTAATAAATATATATATATATATTTATATATTACATGCAAACAAACACGGATTAAAAGGTAACTCCATTCAACTATACAGGTTTTAAAACAAAAACATCTAACAAGGAACCAATAGTTGCAACTTTGATAGTCATGAAAGCGAACTGCTATGAAAAAATACTCTCCATTTATGAGCATGACATCACGGTAGATGTGAATGGCCCATACTTCTTAAAAATACAAGTTTGCAATGACACAACAAAAGGTTGATTGGTTTTAAGTAGCTACCCTCTGCTAAATTTATGGAAAAGAGCCTCATATAAGCCTAGGTAGCATCTTCTGATCCATATTGCTAAATCGTTAGCCATATACAAAACTAGATTTTCCTAAGTCAGTCATGATCTCTATTCATTAAAGCTAAGAACCGGAGTGGAAAGAGTGTTCTGGGGTGCTTCAAGAAGCCTTACCAGAAGAACGCTTGATCCAGAGGGCCTGGCTGTCAATGGCGGTGAGGTGTTTATCATCAAGCCGTTTCCACGTTTTGATTGACTTCACGCCTCCCCAACCACCCTTTTCGAGTTTCTCCAATGTTGCGACCACCACTCTGGCTCTCCTAGCCCATCCAGCCTGCCCATAAGCATGATATCCGAACCCCCCAGCATAACATAGATGTATCCCGGTCAGCTCGCCACAAAAGTCATTCACATGATCATGACCTGTGAAAACCGCCTTCACATCTCCAGCTTCAACCATGGTTGTGAAGAAGCCCGAGTTCACGGAAGCGGAGCTAATGCCTTCCTGCTTGACACCCGTGAAGTTTGACGAGTCAAAGCTAGCGAATTCTGGCAATGGGATGTGAAAGTATGCAAGCCCCGGTGCAGGTCCTTTCTGACGTTGTGGCTTGTTTTCATATTCTCTCTGCAGAAGAAAAGATAATTCAAGCTCAAGCTCAACAAAATTCACTTCCACATATAAAAATTTACTAGTTCAATTTATCCAAAAAGACTAAAGAAGTAACGTGAATACCCTAAGCTTCGTCGAAGAGCGTTGGAACCAGAATTGCTGAGAGGCTTTGATCCAACCATAGCCAAGAATGGAAGGGACTGTGGAATAATCTCCACTGTCAAGGAAGTAAAGATTGAGGACCGATTTGTTCTCGAAGCTAGAACCGGGGACTCCTCCAACCTCAAGATTATAGTTCCCAAAACCATCAATGAACTCTGCATCCAAAGGATTGAGTTGAGACAAAGTGTTCTTCATCCCAACAATGTGCTTCATCACCCCTTCCCTCGAGAGGGTGCCTTCCTGGTCATGGTTCCCCAAAACCGCGGTCCATGGGACGTTCAACGAGATTGCAGGCTCAAACGCTGCATCCAAAGACTTAGCAGCATCCGTGGAATCAAATCCAAATATATTATCCCCTGTCATACATGGTAAAAATAGCTCTCTAGATAAGCTCAAGAGACAGTAAATTATGCTCAAAACTTTTTATTAAGGTGAATTGGCCAGTTGGGCAAGTGGGAAAAGTAGAGACAGGGCAGAGTAAACAAATCTATTCTCGTTTCTCAACAAAACTAAAAGCAAGCCAAAATCTTGTGTTTTTAGGGGAATTCCAACTCCCGTTAAGAGTTTTGGTGTCCCCCCCCCCCCACCCCCCCTCCCAAAAAAAAAATCATAAAGTCGTTTATTTCCACAACTTAATTTTAAATCCATATCCCTTTTTCTCTCCTTTCTAAATAGATACTCAAACTTTAAAAGTCCATAATGTTCTTCTTTCGTATCGAAATAAGATGGTTATCGTGTCTAAATACTCAAAACAATGAGAGAGAAAAAAATCCCCATCATATTTTTCCTTTTGAACATATTTTAAGCCTTTACACCATTTAAATATCATGATTCATTTTCAATTTACATTAGCCAAACCCACGTTTCTAAACATTCACTCATTTTCAATTAATTAAAAAAAAAAAAAAAAACCAATTCCAAAACTCCAACTCTAATTGGTGTTAATTCTCTTTCTCTGAGGTTTTGGAAAGAAATTTAACCACCGAATGCAAATTTCATTAAACAAATTTCTCTTTCCCTAAACTGATACCAACAAACACACAACCAAAATATGAACAACCAAAAAAAAAAAATTACCGGTGAAAACGACGAGATGGGGTTTCTCAGCAAGGATCATTCGGTGAATGAAAGCTGAGGTGTTGAGATCAGAGCAACCTTTAACCTGACTTGAAAGAACATCCAAGCAAGGAGTGGATTTTCCATCGGCGAAGTGCATGTCAGCCACTTGAAGAATCTTGAACTCTCCATTTCGCCCAAACCTCAGCTTCTTCTGCAGCTCTTTTTGTCGTCGTTTCTCACCCGAAACACAGATCGGAAACAGAGACGACAAGAAAACCATAAACAACAACACCACCAAAAACCCAACATTAGAATTCAAAATTATGGACTTCCTTTTCTTCTTCTTCTTCTTCTCATCATTCTCGGAACTTGAGTAGGACTTGAAAAGTAACGTCATACTAGTGTTTTTTTTTTTTTTTTCTTCCCCTAATGCTCTGTTTCTTTCTTCTGTTCTATTCTATTCTATTCTACTTCTTATCTGTATTTATATTCGCGGAAAAGAACAGTAGAAAACGAGTAATTAGTTTTTTTTTTTTTTTTTTTTGCCCTTTAATTTGTTGGTTTCTGAGAAAGCAAAAATACAAAAATGTCACGCTCTAATCTTATCTTCACTGTCATAGCTGTCTTGATTTTGCTTTCGTATCATTAATAACAACAAAAATATCTCTTTTCGTAGTTCATCATTGTTATATATGTTATTTTTAACTATATTATACTTGTATTCCTACGGTAGATACCTGGGGATGTACGTGTAACGTGAACTTTGACATGAACGTACCCTGCCGTGCTGTGCATGCTACTAAAAAATAATAATAAGAAGAATAAAAATAAATAAATAAATAAACATGTGAAGTGGCAAAGTCAAGTTGGAATTTATGGACAAAGTAAAATTATAAGAGTCATGGTTACATATGTTAGAATTCCTTAATAATAAACGGAATAATATTTTCTCACTAAAATTTAATGCCAACATGTGTCACAAAAATTGATGTTTCAATCTTTATATAGAACATGTGAGCAAGCAAACCTCAAAATTTGTTCACGGACAGGAAATCCATACAGGAGACATTACCTTTTATTCTGGTTTTTTGCGTTTTTGGTTTTTGGTTTTTATGTTTTGTAAAATCTCATAAGTCAGAACCGTGTGATCTGTATCTGAAACACGTGACCAGAGATTCTAAATACCACCTCATTCAAATGGTGGATCTAAATGCATGATCCTAAGTTCTAGGAACTAGTTTTATCAGTTTTTTCTCTGTTTGTATACTGGTTAGGATTTTGACATTTGAAGCGTCTTTAGGGTGTCTGTGTGGTAGGGAAAAAATTAAAAATAAAATAAAAGAGAGAGAGAGAAAATAGAAAGAAATGAGTGATAGATAATTTAAATGAGAGAAATCAATAAAGAATGAGAAGTTATTTCTCTTATGATATTTAGTTGATATTTAGTATGAAAGGAAGAAAAAAAAATGTATAAGCAATCTCTCTTCTTAGTATAAAAATACAAGAGAAATAATAGAAAAGATTTAGTACTTAAAATGGCTATTATAAAATAAAAATTCCCCCTAGTAATCTTTCTAATTTAGAAGAAATTAAAATTATAGTGTCTTGAAGGACTCAAAATCCCTTCTTAAATTCGTCCGTTCTTTTTTTTTTTTTTTCCTTTTCCAAATTAGGAGGGATAAAAAAAAAATAAAGAAGAAAATGATTAGGTGAGAGATTTCAAATCCTTCCGGACAAATCAATTTTAATCTCTCTGTTGGATAGATTATTAGAGGAATTTTATCAACTTCTTAACCACAGTTGTTATGCAAACAAAATCCTTTATTTCTTTGCCACCCCTCAATCTCTATATCTTTAAATAAGATAGATGTTTTTTTTTTTTCTTTTTTCTCTCTTCCTTTGGAAAAAAAAAAAAAAAGATCCTTTGTCCTTTCATATTTCCCTCGTCAACTTGTCTAACACTCCTTCTTTTATATTTTCTTTTCCTTTCTGCCAAACACGCCCACAGAGTCAAGTCCACAAAGCCAAGGCAATTTCGAGAAAATTCTCACATACAAATAAT
>CM046383.1:8632171-8663171 GCA_025413485.1 Ficus microcarpa | reverse complement strand
ATCAGTAATCAGATTTTATGATTTTATAATTTTTACTTTCTTTGAAAGGATTATAATTTTTATTTTGATTATATAAAATTCAAACTTTTGTGGTTGCACGTATATTCTAACGGTAATTTTCAATCGATTTTATTTAAAGATACATGATTCGAATTCTTCCATCCTCAGATTAAAAAAAAAATACAAACTTTTCTCATATCTTAAATACTTTGACTGTATATCAGTATTTTCACACATTGTCAAACTTTTTAATTTAATAATCTAATACTTTGACTTTAATCTAATAATTTGAAAATTGCTCTTTTGATAGAGGGGAAAAAAAGAGTCATATGGTCAAAATTTTCCTACTTTGGTGCGAAGGAAGGAGACTTTTACGTAGTAAAGTATATGGATGGTATTTTTATCTATGGGTGCAGGTACTTACGAGTACGAGGGATAATATATAAGTATGGAGGTGAGTATAGGTGTTAAGATTAAACCACCGCACGGGTGTGGGAGGAAAGCTCTCCCATACCCGTACTTGTCCTACTTATATTCGCACTTAAAAAAATATATTTATATATAAACATAATTTGAGTTTTCAATGTTTTAATGTTTTAGGTTTTTTATAAATTTATTTATAGTTTTGTGGAGATTGGATTTGTTTTTAAGATTTCATTTTAATTTTCAATTACATTTATGATTGTGTTGTCAAATTTTATGCAAACTTTAATGAAATTAGTTTTGAGTTTTTTTTTTAATTGGGTATAGCATCCACAATGAGAATTACCCACAATCACATTAAATTAGGTGGATATAGAGGCAGGTATGGGAGATAAAAAGAGTGACGGGTATGAAAGTAGGGGAAGCATATCCAACCCACACCGCCACCCCACTCTGCCTTACTATCATCCCTAATAAAGTACTTGGTAAATGGTTCACGAGGGTTTAGATTATAATATGACTCCAGTTAAAAAAAAAAAAAAAAACCATTTACATATAGGGTGTTTTAATTTTTTTAATACCTAATTCTAATTTTTTTTTTTCAACGTGAATTCTAATTTAAGTTATGTATATTAAAGAGTAGATACGCATAAAATGTTAGTGTAAATTAATCCTTTTTTTTTTTTTTTTTGAGGAAATATGTTTCTTTTTCTCTTTCAACTATTTTTTTTAAATTTTCCTACTGTGCTTTTTGCACTATTTATAGTCCTTGTACTTTTCGGATTGTGATAATTAGATCCTTAAGTTATTAATTTCCACACATTAGTCCCCGAATTGTTGATTTTAATAAGAGTAATTGGCATAAATGGTTTCGAAACTCTTTAAGAAGTGACACTTTAGTCAATGTTTTTTTTTTTTTTTTTTTGCTATGCTGAGCTTAAATTCTCTGAAAAAGTGACGGTTTGATCATTTTCATCCATATCTGTTAAATTTCTATCAAGATCTTACTAAAATGATTAATTTTTATTCAAGAATGATTAAAATACCCTCCCCTTTATCTCCCTCCCCCTTCCCCTCTTTTTGTCTATGTTTTTGCCCACCCCCCTCATTCTTTCTCTTTCTTGGTCTAGCTGCCAGGCCCCAACCTCGACTGGGTTGCTCCATACTCCCTCTCTCGATTTTGCCATCCCCTTCCCATCGCCATTCGCCCCCCACCCCCACCCCTCCTTTCTCTCTCTCTTGGTTTGATCCCTCCACCCCCGCCACCTTTCGCCCTCCACCCCTGTCTCTCTCTCTTTCGATTTGGCCTCCCTTCTTGCCATCATTTGTTGCAAGCACCCACCCCCTTTATCGAAATCCAAATCGGAGTTGCCTCCCTTTGTCTTTGCCATCGTCTAGCTCCGCCTACCCTTTGGATCATCAATTTGTTTCCCCATTGTTTTCACTATCGTCAAGCCTCCCCCCTAACACTATCTTCGCCTGCGTCGAGCTCGACTAAAAATCCAGAACCAAATTGGGTCCCCCCCCACCCCAACCCGCCGCTGCCCGAGTACTCCGATTTGGTTCCCTCCCCTGTCGCCAAGCTTGCCCCGCCCCTGATCTAGGTTGCTTTGGTTTTGAGGAGAGAGGGGGAAAGAGAGAGAGTGTGTGTGTGTGAAAGAGAGAGAGGGGGGGGGGAAAGAGAGAGATTAAATTTTTTTAAATTTAATTATTAATAAATTATTAAAATATCATTTTATTATGTTAGAAATTAACTGATTTTAACAAAAAGAACCATAATAACAAAAAAATAAGAATTTTGGGTCATCTTAGCAAAAAAAAAAAAGGGATCAAATCGTTATCTTAATAAAAGTTTAAGGACATTCTAGGCCAATTACCCTTTTAATAAACCAATCATCTTTGCCCTTCTACTTCTGACATTAACAATTCCTAAATGAATGGTGGGATTAAAATTGACGACCATGTAAAGTTCAACGGAGAAGTCCAAATAATTAGAGTGAAGCCAAAAGAAAATAAAAACAACTATTAACATTTACTGAATTTTTAACTTATGCCTAGACCAATTTTTATTTGTGCACGGCAATTATAGTTGAATGGTCTATTTTAAGAATTTTTAATAAATGATCGAAGTTTTTTAAAAATTAGTTAAAAAACTTTTTTTTATAATGATTAATCAATTTTTTTAAATGGTCAATCAGGTCTTGTTTGGGATTTGAGTTCAAATTTAAAATTTTCATATCAGTTTTTATCTTTTTCTGAAAAGTCAACAAAAATTACTATTGAAACTTAAAATTTCCAACTCAAACTCATTCATCAAATAGACCCTAAGTGATTGATCACATATTTTTATCAATTTGATCAATCAGTGATTGACCACAGTTAATTATTGATTAACTATGGTTAATTATTGATTAACTATAATATAAATTACTAAATTTTATGGTTAATCACTAATTGACCAAATATAAAAAAAATACTAAACGATCATTTTGTTGAATTAAAAAAAAATCAGTCCTATATTTGATTAGGTGATTTAAAAGGGCTACTCAACTTAATTTTTCAAAAATGAGATTTGTAGTTAACAATAATAATAAAATCTTTTTTTTTTTTTTTGACAAAATCATAATTATCAATTATAGCTAGGCATCGAGTGGTTGTAATAAAGAAGCTCTTTGTCTAGGTGATGGAAAAAATAAGAATTTATTTTTTAAAGATAATTATGGAAGAAGATATTTCCAACAAAAAAAAAAGAAAAAAGAAACACCATTCTGCATTTTATTATTTTTTTTCCAAGGGAAAAATCATTACCATCCAAAGAACATAAGATACATACATTATTTTAACTAGACTAGAAGAGAACAAAAGATTGCAAATTGGTTACCACAAAAAAAAAAAAAAAGTTTAGGATTATATTTTTTTTATTAAAAAAAATCCACTTAGGATTCGATATAAACAAAATAAATTACCAAAAAAAAAAAAAAAAAGAAAAAAGGAGGGAAATCAAAGTAAAAACGAAAGTTTATTAAAGTAGCTTAGAAGATTATTTATTTATCAGAAAGTAGCTTAGAAGACTTGCACATGTATGTGTATATATCATTTTGTACTTCTTTAAAATTGAATATTCAACAATTTGTCTTCTATATTTTATTTTATTTTATTTTTGTGGTTAATATAATACAAACGTATATATTGTTGTAACATGCACACACATATATACACATACGCGGCAAATAACGTGTGCAGCTATGTATCTATACACCAATAAATACGTGTTAAAATTCCCCTTCATCGCATCCTTAAAATAAAAATAAAAAAAATTATATTGGAAAAAAAAAAAAAGAAAAATAATATTTTTATTTCTTGAATTATCAATTTATTTTATTTTTTCATCTCTGATTTCCGCGCGGTTGTGCTTTCGATGCAGTGAAACGAGACGAGATGAATCGCGGGAAAGTTTGGTGGGGTCCAATGATGATTCTATGTTTGTCTGTTCATTTTTAGGGTTTTTTTTCTCCCTTCCGTTTTGTTTTCACTTCTGCTCCATTAAATTTTTTTTTTCTTTCGATTTTCAAACAAGTTTCAAAGTTGACTACTTGTTTACTCCGAAGCGACTTCAGTTGAATTCTCATAGAATTTTCTGTTTTTTTTATTAAATTTTTTTCTTGTAAATTTGGGAGTAAACCGACTATCGGAGCTACTCCGATACTGAATTTCACTTCAGTGGCTGACATTTGCAGCGAAAAATTGTTGAATATTTGTTCGGTGTTTGGGTTGGGAATTCTCGACTTCAAGATTGAATTTTTTAGGTAATTTTGAAATTTTATTTTTTTGTTTGTATAGTCGGATAATCATTTCCACTATATATGCAAGTAAAATGCTCAGTTAGATATATATATATATATATATATACACACACACACACATATATATATTTTCAGTCAAATTGGATTTTGATTGTGATTTGAATCTCATGGTTTATGGTTTGTGGCTTTTGAATCTTTGATGATGTTCTATAGTGTAGATTCGAGGTTCAATGCGTTCTGGGCAATTGTTAAATTGTTGAATTTCGAGTTCAGAAATGGTGTGGAGCTGTTGAATTTATCAATCTTTGAAGTGATTTGTGGAGGGGATTTCTTCCCGGGAGTGGCCAATGATCCATTCATGATGAGTGGGATTGGGCGGGATTGCTTTCGATGGGCACCCCCGATAATAAGCTGTCTGACCTAGTTGATATGGTGAGGTCCTGGATCCCTCGGAGATCGTCCGAGCCGGCGAATGTTTCCAGGGACTTTTGGATGCCCGATCAGAGCTGTAGGGTATGCTACGAGTGTGACTCTCAGTTCACGGTATTTAACCGCAGGCACCACTGTCGACTTTGTGGCCGAGTTTTCTGCGCCAAGTGTACGGCGAACTCTATTCCTGCTTTGTCAAATGAGCCCAGGAGTCCCAGGACTGGACGCGAAGATTGCGAGAGGATCAGGGTCTGTAGTTATTGCTACAAGCAGTGGGAGCAGGGGACAGCAACGGCTGACAATGGGGCTATTGCACGACCCAGCGGTACCAGCCCTGGGCTTAGTCCATCGCCATCGGCAACAAGCTTGGCCAGCTCAAAGTCCAGCTGCACCTGCCAAAGTAGCACTAGCACTGTTGAGTCGACACCTTACTCGACTGGTCCGTACCAGCATGTTCCATCTAGTTCTAGTTTTAGCCCTCATCAACCTGCCCAAATGGATTCGGTTACAGTTCCGGAAGGGAACATAGCGTCTCAGAGGAGCACAAATCTAAACGCAGTCACGGAGGATTCACTGCCCAAACATAACAGCTTTTGCAGTAACAGGTAGGTCATGTCGGGAATCAACTTGTCTGTTTGGTATATCTTATTTGACATGTTGCTTCTCCTCTTCATGCTTGTTCTAACCTTGCCGGGAAATTTAGACTTCTGTGGTAAGTTTGTCTGTCGTGATTAGTATTTCAATTTTAATTGACTCATTTCATCTTCATGCATTTTTTATGCTTCAACGTTTTAGTCTGCGGTTGATTTCTTGCTTATCCTCTGGTTTCAGGAGTGAAGATGAGGATGATGATTATGGTCTTTATCATTCAGATTCCGAATCAAGACATTTCTCCCAAGCTGGTGGTTATTATGGTGCAATTAGTTTTGATGAGATTGATCAGGTCTATAGGCCACATAATGTGCATCCTAAAGAAGATAATGTCGAGGATAACAATTTGAGTTGCTCAGCTATACCTGAAAATTATGATGTACAACGTGTGGTGGAAACTGCAGGAGTTGGGAAGGAAGATGATGAACAGGATAATCGTGACGAAAGCGAAGCTCCTTCGTTTGATAAGGAGAGTGCAAATGTTGAGCCTGTAGATTATGAGAGCAATGCACTACTTTGGATCCCTCCAGAGCCAGAGGACGAAGAGGATGACAGAGAAGCTGTCTTATTAGATGATGATGAGGAGGAGGGTGTTGCAACAGGAGAATGGGGGTATTTACGCTCCTCAAACAGCTTTGGAAGTGGGGAGTACCGAAGTAGGGAGAAGACAAGTGAGGAGCACAGGAATGCCATGAAGAATGTGGTGGAGGGGCATTTTAGAGCATTGGTAGCTCAGCTTTTGCAAGTTGATAACCTACCTGTAGGTGATGAGGATGACAAAGAGAGTTGGTTGGAGATAGTGACATCTTTGTCGTGGGAAGCTGCGACTATTCTCAAGCCAGATATGAGCAAAGGTGGAGGGATGGATCCTGGGGGATATGTGAAGGTTAAATGCATAGCTTGTGGGCGTCGCAGTCAGAGGTAATTTGCTAAGCGACGCTCGTTTCAACTACTACTATTGTCAAAACACAGAAGGTTTCATATTTTTTTGGCCCGTGGAAAGTGACAATCTTGTCTTAAATAAGGACCTTTTCAATAATGGTGTCGTTGTCCCTGACTTATTTCGCTGAACAGAGACTCCAACTGTGTTTTTTTGTTTTTTTTTTTTTTTTGGGTTTCGTATCTCGACATCTTATAAAGACAAGCAAATGTGGTTTGCTGAGATATTGAACTTTTATTTGCAAATTGAGAAACTGGTCGTAGATAGGGTAAATTGAAGTGGTATTGTCAACTCACAGGATCCATGTACTGGCAGAAATAATTGTGTTTACTTGTTCTTTTTTCTATCTACCTATTTTTGTACTGCTAATTATATTTCTTTTTCTAGTATGGTGGTTAAAGGAGTTGTTTGTAAGAAAAACGTGGCTCATCGGCGAATGACAGCAAGGATAGATAAACCACGTTTTCTTATTCTTGGGGGAGCTTTGGAGTATCAACGTGTTTCTAATCTCTTGTCCAGTTTTGATACTTTGTTGCAGCAGGTTTTACTTATCATCTCTTTCTTCTCTTTAGGTTATTTTTTAGCTAAAAATTAAGTTTTTTAGCTGCTTTATTGAGGAGTCTAATTATTGGAATCCTCCTATTCTTCAGTAAAGCATTTCTGTGGGCGTCTTGTTCTCGTGATCTTTAACCCCCTACTCTCTTAATCAGGAAATGGACCATTTGAAGATGGCAGTTGCAAAGATTGATGCTCATCACCCTGATGTTCTTTTGGTAGAGAAGTCGGTGTCTCGCCATGCCCAAGAGTACCTTCTTGCGAAGAACATATCGCTTGTTTTGAATATTAAGAGGCCACTTTTAGAGCGTATAGCTCGGTGCACTGGAGCACAGATAGTCTCTTCCGTTGATCATCTTGCATCGCCAAAACTGGGCCATTGTGATGTGTTCCATGTAGAGAAATTACTTGAAGAGCATGGCAGTGCGGGGCAAGGCTGTAAGAAGCTAATAAAGAATCTAATGTTCTTCGAGGGGTGCCCAAAACCATTGGGTTGTACGGTAAGTTCTGCATTGCATTCACATTACAAAAGAACACAGGTTATTTTCTTTTGACTAATTTTGGAAATCTTGGTGTATTTCAGATTTTGCTTAAAGGAGCTAGCGGGGATGAATTAAAGAAGGTGAAACATGTTGTTCAATATGGAGTTTTTGCAGCTTATCACTTGGCTTTAGAGACATCATTTCTGGCTGATGAAGGTGCTACACTTCCGGAACTTCCACTGAGGTCTCCGATAAATGTTGCCTTACCTGATAAGCCACCAAGTATTGACAGATCCATTTCCACAGTAGCTGGTTACAGTATCCCAGCTACTGGAAAACCTCTGGGTACTGAAGCTGCCGGTGAAACAGAGAAATCAAACAAAGGCACCGTTTTACAGAGGCACTTATCTAGCAATTACAATCCGATTTTGAAACTGCAAGCAGATGATTCCTCTTACTGTGTAGCTCCTCCAAATTCCCCAAAACTTACTATATCTACTGCTTCCTTGTCCCCTTTGGAACAGAATATCTCAGCTTGCTCCAATAATCAACTTTTCCCTGTTGGTGTCTCGAAGGATACAAATACTTTGGGTCCTGAAAATACTTTCCAGGCTAATATATCTAACGCTGGGGAATCCATAGTGGATGGTACCTCAGAACAAATTGGACAAGGCAACGGCACTGGTCATGCAGATAGCAAAGCGTTGGCTGCAAATCCCGAAGGAACCCTTGAGCTGGCATCTGTTGAACAAAATAAAATCAGTCGCAATGAGGGGGCGGAACCCTTCAAGGAAGAGTTTCCTCCCTCTCCTTCAGACCATCAAAGCATTTTGGTCTTCTTATCAACACGCTGTGTTTGGAAAGGAACTGTGTGTGAGCGACCTCATCATCTTCTTCGAATAAAATACTATGGGAACTTTGACAAACCTTTGGGACGTTTTTTACGTGATCACCTATTTGATCAGGTATTCCTTGCTCTTTTAAACATTCCCTTTTAACACATGCAAAGAACCTCTTCTCTTGCTAGATTTTTTTTTTTTTTTAATAGTTTACTTTTCATGCTAGTTGCATGAGGAAAGTTGAAACTAAGCTTTTCTTCTTTATCAGAGTTATCACTGTCGTTCATGTGGTATGACCTCGGAAGCACATGTTCATTCCTATACTCATAGACAAGGGAGCCTCACCATATCTGTTAGGAAACTTCCGGAGTTTCTCCTACCGGGGAAAAGGATGGCAAAATCTGGATGTGGCACCGGTGCTTAAGGTGTCCTCGAACCAATGGCTTCCCACCAGCCACTCGAAGAGTAGTAATGTCTGATGCTGCATGGGGTTTGTCTTTTGGAAAATTTCTGGAGTTGAGCTTTTCAAATCATGCAGCAGCCAGCAGGGTTGCAAGCTGTGGTCATTCCCTTCATAGAGATTGTCTCCGGTTTTATGGGTATGCTTCCCCCTTGAGAGTAATGTTGGCGTATTAAACGAGCTTAGATTTTTTTTTTATTTTTTTATTTTTTATTTTTTATTTTTTATTTTTTTGGGTTGGTGTTTGGTGCTTGGACAATATAAGTTTCTTATGCACAAACAAGTTTTAATTATGAAATGTAAATTTATTTGACTTGCATGAATTCTCATTGGTTAAAAAAATTGAACCTTGATTTCTTCTTGGAACTTTTCTTCTGTCCATGTATAAAGGAAATTTTATTTATTTGACTTGCACAAACAAGTTTTATTTATGAAAAGTAAATTTATTTGACTTGCATGAATTCTCATCGGTTAAAAAAATTGAACCTTGAATTCTTCTTGGAACTTTTCTTCTGTCCATGTATAAAGGAAATTTTATTTATTTATGTTTTTCCCCCTTACTAACCAACCTGCTAAATAGCCCATTTATCTTCCTGGGTATTTAGTAACATATGTTTGTGATGCAAGAGCTCATGAATTTAGCTAGAATAATCTCCTTTACAGTCTTGTGACATTATGAGTTTTACATTTTACAGCTTTGGAAGAATGGTTGCTTGCTTTCGCTATGCATCTATTGATCTGCACTCTGTTTATCTTCCACCCCCAAACTTGAATTTTACAATGATGATCAGGAGTGGATACAAAAAGAAGCAAACGAGGTGCAATAATGACAACTAATGAGTTTTTTCCCCCCCCAGTATACAGCTTAATTTTGTGTTGCTAAATGCTCAAGTGATCATTGATCTTGTCCAACAGGTGTGTAAACAAGCAGAACTCCTGTTTACTGAAGTGCAGAATGTTCTTCATCAGTTTTTGCAGAAGATGTCAGCTGTGGGTTCACAAGATGCTGCCATTAGAGCACCTGAATCACGGCAGAAATTTGTAGAACTTGAGGGATTGCTACAAAAGGAGAAAGAAGAATTTGAGGTAAAGAGAAATCTTTCTTAGATATTTCACAATGAGAGTAGTCTTTTATTTCATCTTAAACGCCTAGTGAATTGACTGTGCATAAAAAACATGACCAGGAACGATAGCATACAATGGTGTAGTCTGTTAGACGACCAGGAAAAATTATCAGATCAATGAATTCTTCAACTACCCACCATTAGTTAATCTATTACAATTTACAGAAGAATATTATTGTTTTCTTATATGACACAAAAAAATAGGTCTATCCTCTTATACACGACCTGGCAGACAATTTTTGGCCGTCTCTTCTGCATAGAGTTACCCTATATTATTTCTTTTTGTCTGTTTTCCTTTGTCTAAAAAGAAGTCTGGTATCTTCTGGTAGTTATTTCTTATTGGTGATTGGCATGGTGTAGGAATCATTACAAAAAGCATGGTCCAGAGAAGTAAAAGCAGGCCAACCTGCAATTGACATTCTTGAAATAAATAAATTGCGGAGACGGATACTATTCCATTCGTATATTTGGGACCAACGATTGATACATGCAGCCAATACGAATAGCAACCATCTCCAGGAAAGCCTGAGCAGTAGCACCCCCAAAATTCAGGAGAAATCTGTCAGTTCGGTGGAGAAGATTACTGATATGGATGTGATCACAAAACCAGTTAAAGGCTTTAGTAGTTGGGATTCCTTTCCTTCAGAAATGAAGCCAGATATTGTTCTTAACCAACAGGGGTATGGTGGACAAACTTTACTGCCGGGTGGAGCCCCAAGCAGAAATGAAATTGGCTTGGACCAGAGTGATAGGAATGAGGATGAGGCATGTCTTTCTTCTGGTGCAAATATCAATACTAAATCTGATCCTCTGGAAACTGTAAAGTTAGTAAGGAAGGCCCGTTCAGACGGGGAGTATCCTATAGTGGCAGATCTGTCCGATACCCTTGATGCCGTGTGGACTGGTGAACACCCAACCAGTATAACACCTAAAGAGGATGGATATTCTTCTGCTGATTCGACTGTAGTAAATTCCATGTCAACAAACCCAAAACTGGGAAGTTCTACTTTGGACCAAGGTAAGATTGAGGCAACTCGTTCTGTTGGGTCTGCCACACCTTTTAAGAGTGTGGACAATGTAGAAAGCTCCACAAGCATGTCTTTTTTGAACTTCAATAGTTCCATGAATAAGAATTTATCTCTGGGCTCTCAGAAGCTTTGCAGTGGTGATTACAATCCTGTTTATGTCTCACTCTTTCGAGAATTGGAACGGCGAAGTGGTGCCAGGCTGCTTCTGCCCATTGGTATTAATGACACTGTTGTACCTGTTTATGATGATGAACCCACCAGTATTATAGCATATACACTTGTTTCATCAGAGTATCATACGCAATTGTCTGAATCTGAGAAGCCAAAAGATGTTGGAGATACTTCAGTCTCTTTACCACTTTTTGATTCTACTAATCTACTGTCACTTAACTCCTTTGATGAGTCAGTTGCCGATGCTTATAGAAGTTTTGGTTCCAGTGAAGAAAACATATTGTCCCTGGCTGGATCACGCAGCTCTCAGGTTGTGGACCCACCTCTCTATTCAAAGGATGTGCATGCTAGAGTATCTTTTACTGATGATGGGCCCCTTGGGAAGGTGAAGTATACGGTGACTTGTTACTATGCGAAGCGCTTTGAGGCTCTAAGGAGGATATGTTGTCCTTCTGAATTAGATTTTGTACGATCTCTTGGCCGCTGTAAGAAGTGGGGTGCCCAGGGTGGCAAAAGTAATGTTTTCTTTGCAAAAACTTTGGATGATCGATTTATTATTAAGCAGGTTACAAAGACAGAGTTGGAGTCGTTTATCAAGTTTGGACCCGCTTATTTCAAGTATTTTTCAGATTCAATCAGTTCTGGCAGTCCAACTTGTTTGGCAAAGATTCTTGGTATTTATCAGGTACTTCAGGTTATTTTGTGGTCATTTGAGACGGTGACAAGTCCTGGGTAATCGGTTTTCAGCCCTGTATACATTTTGGCTTGCAATTCAAAAAAATGTCTACATTATATGGAAGTGTTCTTTTAGTAAGGATTTTTGACTCTTTGCATTATATGCTATAAGTTTGGATTTTGAAAAAGAAACAAAGTTTGGTCAAGCCGTCTAGCACCTTTTTTATTTTATTATTTACTTATCATTGTCTCTATATTGTATATATGAGCTTATGTTCGTCTGTCAGAAAGCTCAATTGGGATCCATGACTTTTTGTCTTACTAGTTGGGATTGTCTTTCTTTTGTTGCTTGCAGGTTTCGTCAAAGCATGTTAAGGGAGGGAAAGAATCGAAGATGGATGTTTTGGTGATGGAGAATCTTTTATTCAGGTGTAATGTTACCCGGCTATATGACCTTAAAGGTTCTTCTCGGTCACGATACAATCCAGATACAAGCGGGAGCAATAAAGTTCTGCTGGATCAGAATCTGATTGAAGCGATGCCAACTTCTCCAATTTTTGTAGGGAACAAGGCAAAGCGGCTGCTGGAGAGAGCTGTCTGGAATGATACAGCATTCCTCGCTGTAAGTTTGATTTGACTGTCTCTGTCGATCTTGCTATTATGACTTACCGGCTTTAGTTTTCCTCGAACAAAATTGAACAAGGGATGTAGTTGTGTCCTGTTCACTAAAGATCTCTCTCGGCTTTTCCTGTTTGATGTTTTGCTGATTATATAAAAATGTCGTACAGTCAATTGACGTGATGGACTACTCGCTATTAGTCGGCGTGGACGAGAAAAAGCACGAGCTGGTTCTTGGGATCATTGATTTTATGAGGCAATATACATGGGACAAACACCTTGAAACTTGGGTGAAGACCTCTGGCTTCCTTGGTGGAGCCAAGAATACGTCTCCGACCGTGATTTCACCGGAGCAGTACAAGAAACGATTCAGGAAAGCCATGACAGCCTATTTTCTCATGATGCCAGGTCAGTGGTTCCCCCCAACAATCGTCCCAAGTGGGTCCCAGTCCGATCTTTGTGAAGAAAACGTGCAAAGTGGGACCTGTGATTAACAAAGATCAAATCGCTCTGCCTGTACATGAATATGCAAGTTCAAAAATCATTTCCCCTTATATTTGAATATTATAAAGAATCAGCCCATTTGCCAATGTAGTTTTTAAGGGCTTTTTTTTCTTTCTTTTTTTGTGTGTATTCTCTAGGTATATCCATCTATTTATTCTTTTCTTGTTTTTTTTTTTTTTTTTTTTTCCCTTCTTTTTTTTGGGTCATTAAAAGAGGGAAGATGCCAAGAAGTTTTTCTATAGGAGTATAGTGGACATCTTCCCAGAGTAATTGTATCATAAACTTTCATTTTGGGGGCATAGGTTTTTCTATTTTTATTTTTATTTTTATTTTTTATATAACCCCCGTTGTGTTCTATCAGTAATAAACTTTTCAATTCCGTAATGTGCATGTGATGTTACTTTCTCCTACTACTACCCGTAGTTAAAACCGGACACAGAATAAGAATTTACGTACATGGAAAGCAAGACTAAAATATTGAAATATGATCACTCCTTGACAACTAGACTGACATGTATAGATATGATGACAGAAAACTATAATACAAAGGAATGCTTAAGTTAAATGCAAATGTCTTTTGTTGTAGAAAGGAAAATTTTGGTAAATAAAAAGTTTTTGGACGCTTAAATGAGTGACGGGTTGTTTCTTTTTTTTCTTTTTTTTTGGGTTAAGGAAAATGGTCTTTAATCAGCTATTTATCAGTGTATTAGAACGGTCAAAGTTAAGAAGTGAATAACATCAATTGATTGACCTTTTTTTCAAATACAATCATTTTCTTAATTATACATTGGTCATTTATCAAAAACAATTTGGTATTGTTTTTGCCAATGAATTTTTTTTTTTTTTTTGGTTAACAGATAACAAATAGGAACTGTAAAAGGTACCTTTGTTGCAGAAATATCGAATCATGAAACAAATCTTTTCCTAAAGCTACAGGTAAAAGCTGACGGGTATTCCGTCAGATGAGTTTAGATAATGGAACCCGCAAGTATTATCCCTCAAGTACTTGACATCAAAATTGATACATAAAACATATAACTGGGACAAAATTTAAAATATAAATATATTTGTATGAAAAAATACATATCATTTTCATCCAAAGGTTCAGATAGCTTAAACGGCAATGCCTCCGGAGACAATCGAACAGTTTATATGCTTTACGAACTAATTCGATGGGGCTTCACTGCGCCTACAGGAAGTTATCAAGTTGTGCTTGCAAATCCTGCATGGAAGGCATCTTAATGATTCTTTGTATCTCTTCAGGGGAGTACTCGGCCTTCAGCAGGGATTGTATTTGTACATGAGCTTCAACGATATTTGTCCTACATTATAAAAAGGCAGAAAATGTTGGTGAGGGACACTGGTGGAAGTAGAATCAGTTCTTGAGATCTTAACAGGATGTGATTCATGAAGTTACTTGATTGGTTTGAATAGTATTGTTCGTGTCGATGGGTTTTGCAGATAAAGTTTCATCTTTGCCATCACCGTCGGCAAATCTTGTTGAATTGCGGCACTCACCTGTTCCAGAAATGGTATTAATAAGATATCAGCTCGGCAGAACCATTATCAGTGTCAATTAAAGAGTTCAAACTAGAATTCAGAACGGGAAGTGAGTCATCCCATGGTCCCTTGTGAACTCAGAAGTTAGATTTATCAGAAGCTTCCTCAAATACATGTGGATCTTTGGTTCCTTGAAGGATTTTAAGATGTCAATGTCGTAAATTTTCTGTTTTTTATTTTATTTTATTTTTTAAAATTTTTTTCTAAAGCCTTTCATTGAGAGGTGGACAAAAGAAATGTACACAGTAATGTACCTTCTGAACGAGTTCGGCCACCTTATCTGGAGTGGCAAAAGCTTGATCCTTGAGAGGTTTGGCCATAACTGATTCTAGCTTTTGGTTCTGGTTACCAGAGGATAACGCAACTTTCACAGCTGTAACCTATAACACACACACAGGAAACCATTTTTTGACTCAGTTGTGCCTCTTGAATTCTAGGTATTTATGAAACAAATTTTGATATATAAATACAGGCAACAGGATTTTCTATAACATTTGAACAGCATTTTAAATTGGGAACTACGGGTCATTCATCTGCTATCCAGCAAAGTTTTGTACACAAGTTTCGAGCAACATGATTAAAGAGAAAACGGGCAAACCTTGGTGACAAATGAAAGCATAGGATCCACAACTAACTTGGTGACTGACATAATGAACTCCTCACAAGTGGCCTTCAGGCTTTTCTCAAGCTCCTGCAAGAAAATGTGGTGACAAGATTAAATCGTAACTAAAATAAAAAATATAATTTCTTACTCTTTTGATGTTTCTATGTATGGTTATGATTCTAATGTAAATTGACAATCAAAAAAAGCACAACACTAGCAATGTATAGTTTCATAACCTACCAAAGAATCCTCCACTGAGAGGGGGGGAAAAAAAAAATCTCAGGAGGCAGAATTCTTGAGACCATAGGTTCTCTAATATATGCAAGAAGACGTTATGATTTATACCAAAGTGCTGAAAAAGAACCAAGCAGAGTATAGTTGCAACTAAAATTCACAAACCTTCTTGGCATCTATTTGACTTTCCAAGACTCTGGGAGATAAAGTCCTTGCCAGTGAAGTAGATCTAGACCAGTCAAATAGAGAGGCTTGACCTCTTAGAAGCCGTCTTAAATGATCCTGAAAAATACAGTACAATAATTAGTGAGACTTGCTTCCACAGTAGTCAAATGTTTTTTAGTCCTCTAATATAAGTTACAAGACATTATCATTCATATCAATGATATAATTAGCAACTTTTACTATTTTAGACCATTATCTTTTGAGTACTCGCATAACAGCAATAACTCTTGGTAAGGTTTTGATGAAGCACATCATCATTCGACTGAGGATCAAGATTAAATCAGCCCTTAATCAGAATGAAGAAAAGATTGACACAGAAAGATTTCAGGTTAATTTCAACAAATTCAAATTGCAAATTACTACTATGACAGTAAATGGATAAAGTTCGGAAAATAAATCAGATAGTGAACTGCTTTAGATATAGCTTGGAAAGGTAAGCACAAACATTTAATTCAACCAAGTGGTAGAACAACAAACATTTAACCAAACTAGGAAAAAAGGTGGAGTTTATGAGTTAGTACACATACTAAAAAACACCACGAAAATTTGTAAGTTTAGCTCCGGAGATACTAACCAGCAAGTGAGAGAAATCAAGTTCCTTGTGCGTCACTGAGAACTCAATATCGAAAGGTGCAATCTGGGAAGGGAAAAAGAAGTCGTGAATAATGGGCATAGTTTTTCTATAAATAGTGGCTCCAGAAATAGGAGAATTCATAGAAAACAGGCTCACCTGCTCCCTCAAGATAAGAAGATGCTTTATGAGAAAAAGTTGCCCATCCATCGGCGAAGATCTCTTTGTTATGAGCTTGCTTGCTTTCTGCATCGGTAAATAAGAATCCCACCACAATCAAATGGTGAAGTCTACTATTTTTTTTTTTTTTTTTGGGCATTTATAATTTATGTGAATGAATTTTCTACCCACTGAGTGGCAAGGATACTCACTTGGATAGATATTGAGCAAACTTCTACTGCTTCCTGATAAACATAAAACCACCAATTGTTTAACCAAAAGGAATGAAGCTCTCGTTCAAGAAAATGAGCTTATAAAATGACTCTACAATTACTCGAATACCTGTGCTAAACCGGTAAAAACTGCATGTTCTAAACACCGATATAACTTTGAAAGACAAGATAGTGTTTTCTCCAGTGGAGGATACCACAACTTGAATACATCTGGGTTTTCTTCGGCCTACAGTTTGATTAAACGAAAATGAAACAAACAGATCATCACAATTATTAAGTAGCATCTATGCATCACATTAGGGAATTGGTACTGATGCTAGCCCTGCTAATCTGACTGGCACAATCATATAGACACCATGCAAAGTGTAGCCATGTCACAGAAATCTCCTTTGGATGTATAAATGCACACTGAAAGATGGAAATTTGCTCAAATTAGAGAATACATGAAGATTTAGGTGCCTTACAGAAGTTGTTTCAGTTTCAGGTTTCTTCTCAGCAAACTGCTCCAGCTTAGCAGGATAATCCAAGTCTTCGTCCAAAGGCAGATAATTTGCTATCTGAACAGGATGAGAGATACGTTAACAAAACGTACTTGAATATTGTAGTTTCTCCAGAAACAGACAATCTAAAAACCTTGGTGCATGCAATTCAAAATGAGAAATGAGGCAGGACATTTCATGGAAGAACTAGGTTTGAGTTAGTGCACTAACTAGGTTGTTTTTTCTCCCCTAATGGCTCTATCTTTGAGGTAACCCGGACTATATCAACCGATCCTAGTAAATAAGATATAGTTTCATAGAATTGGTTGTTCTTTCTCTCTCCTTTCTTCTAGAGGAATTGAGTCGTTCATTTCGGTCTACGAACGAAAGACGACCATTTTCAGTCATTTCGTATCATTACAGTTAACATAGAAGAGATCCAATTACATTTATTGTAGTTCTTTTCTCTCTCCATGAAATATGAACCCCCAAAATTCAACAAGGATTCACAAGAGTTTTCCAGCTTCATGCCTAAACTCGTACCTCATAAGATCAAAATACCCAAGGAAGTTGAATATGCATGCTAATGTGAAGAAAATCAGTATTATCTCCATCTGATAATGAACAACTACAATCGATATTGCAGTATCACCAGCAGGAAAATTCAAGAACTTAAAAGAATCACCTCATCACGAATATGTGTTCGAGCACGGAAAGTCAACCGCTCATGAACATCTGCAAGAACTCTCTGTAATGTAGGACGTAATCCAGCTAAGGATTCGCTCCTTCTGCTTAGCTGTTCCCCCAGGACTTCAACTTTGAGAATATTAACGAGTTCACAAAGAAAATCGATATTTGTTTCATGAATAAGTTTTGGCCGCAATGTATCATATAAGTATGTAGACCTGCAACAGGCAATAGATACCATTATGAAAAACATTGATGTAAAAATTAGTCCCCTCTGTTCAAGTAACAGTTGACTGGTGAGAGAAGATCATCACATCTGACACTAAATATCCGACAAATGTCACATCTTTATATAATAGTGTTCATCATAGCTTCTAAACTTACTAGAGTCATGTTTCCAAACACATAATGCTCCACTTTTGTTTTGTTTGTTTGTTTTTTTTTTTTTTTTTTTTTCCTTCTTTTTTTTCTTTTTAAGTCAAAGCATCTTGGTGATTATGATAGTGGGACATGGACCCTCCGCAATTAAACCTCTATTAGATGATACGTTCCAGTTGGTTTATTAGTTAAATAACAAATCTAATGGTTTAGCCAAAAAAAAAAAAAAAAAAAGAATGAAAATGTTTTTCCCTAGATAAAAGAATTTTGTTAAAATGAAAAAAAAAAAAAAAAGAAAAACTTCACCATTTCGCTTATTGTTGGCGTTTGTCCCTAGATTTCTCCTCTCTCCCTCTACCCCAAGCCCCCACAGATATAACAAATATACCCGTCTATAGGAGCTGCTTGCTTGACCCGTGGGTGCATAATTCTCATGCAAAATCTTTCAAGATAAAATCCCAGCCTCTAATTGACAATAACTCACATGAGAAAAGGAAAGCCTTGATGGCATTGATAACAGCCTCAATACTTACAGAGGATCTATTAATGGAGCCAAACTTGAGATGTCCTCTGACGAAGATGGGAAAAAATGATCGAAGAGTTGCTGCTCAAGCTGACAGACCTGCAGGAGTGGCAATGCCAATTAAAAGGGAAAAGTAAGTACATAAGGTGACCATATCTCAATTTCATACATTTCTATGACACGAAGATGAAACCTAGTCTATGAAGTAAGAAGAAACAAAACACACTCCATCTCAGAAAATATAGCTTACGTTTATTCATTCATTTATTTATTCATTTCTGGATAGTAAAGATAGCTTCTGTTACCTGCATTAAATATGCACATCCAGATCGAGTCAATGATGGCAGGGCCTCTTTCTTTGCAAACTCTGATATTCGCTGATGCACTATGCCTTTTACCTGGATGTCATAAAATGAAAAAGTACGTTAACAGTTTACACAACTGTCAGGTTCTTTGTCTTGTGCTAATGTAAACCATAAGCTTACCAAGGAAAGCCTTTGTTCACAATATAGTTTGTGACATTCTGCAAGTAGCTGAATATACTCTTTCCTTGATGATCTACTTTCAATTTCCTTCAGCACCGGCTTAAGCTGCAAAACTCCAATATTCAGCTAAGCCTAAATAACCTTGCAAGTTAAGGGAAAAGAAGCCTATCCCCATCCAACAGATTCAATACTTCAGCAACCAGCACCTACTCATCCAATAGCATAATTTCTACCCAGAAGAAAACTCTACCTCACTTGCTGCTGCCTTGAAACGGACGTATATTACAGATGCCTCAACACCTTCAGCAAGAGATGCTTTGCTGCCACTACTGCTTCGGATTGCTGCCTGGACCTGATGAAGGGAACAGTAGTCATATACAGATATCTATGTTTATTTACAAGCCTATCTGCAATTAAAACTTTCTTTTGTCTAAGAAATAGAAACTTGTTCAAGAGAGGAAATGCAGATGTCTTATATATCTACTTACAAGCCTATATGCAACGACAACTTTCTTTGGTCAAAGAAATGAGAAACTTATTCAAGAGAGGAAAAAGGAGTACATAAAGTAGGGATGACAGATGACCAATGGTCCACCAAACAAACGAAATAGCACAAACAAGGGAAGAACAATAATTCAAACCATACTTTGTTTTTACCTGAGAAGAAGCACTTTTGAGAACAGATAACACATGAGTACGAATCATACCCAAGGCTCGAGACTGTCAAAACAAGTAAATTACTGAATCTCCATAAATGAAAACAAAGCTTACTAGAAGAAGAGCCACAAAATTCAAAATTATATTAATCTATCTATGATCTACAGGACTGTGATTCTACCTGCAGTTGTCGAAATTTGAGCAAGTAAACACCGGATTCTGCATACTGTGGATTGTTTTCAACATACCTAATAACAAAGAGAAATGGTTTAAGGTCAAGATTTTTTGATGAATAACTCTGAGCACCGAGGAATGCAACTCAAGATGACAAATACAATGACTACTAAAATAAGTCTCCACTTACGATATGCAGTCATCAAGCCGCTTGAGCAGGGGGAGAAAGTTCTCATTTACAACATTCATATTTGGAGAATAAAAATTGGTAGATATCTGCAAAAAGTTGGACAACCACACATGAATTATGTTGAAATGATAAGACCTAAAGTATTTAAATTACTCTTTGTGCATAAAGTTTGGGTTGGTAGAGATATGTTTTATTTTTCAAGGACGAAAATGGGAACAACAACCATATGAAAATTTGTTCTGGTTTTTTTTGCATTCAATTGTCAAGTTTGATAACCAGATCTATTTATTTAAACTAGGAATGTTGCATGCAATACGGAAATCTTAGTTAAACCGCTTAGAAGTATGTAAATCAAAGAGATGCTACAAAGCACTTCACTATCAACTTAGTTCTGTTTCCTTGGCATTTATATCAAAGAGACAGCTAAACATGTCTGAAACATATACTATCTAAGAAAAGTTTAAACTCTAGGCAAGATAGCATTCAAACCTTACATTCTCCAATTCATCAAAATACTTGAGCTTACTGCGAAGTGCTTCCGCAAATTCTATTAGTCTTTGCTTCTCTACGACCTGCAAAGAAAGAGGGGAAGTTAATAATAATAATAATAATAATAATTTAAAAAATTAAATTAAAAAAAAGAGAGAGAGAGAGAGAGAGAGTGAAGAAGTTTTGAACCAAAATGTAGTCCGAGGAAAATACATGAACTAAAGCTATTCAAAGCAAAATGGCAAGCTTGCAGGCAGTAAGAGAAAAAAAATCCATAGCTACATAACTATTCCTTAAACAATAGAACAAACAAATGAATAACAACCCTAATCCAAAATTATAAGTTAAAAATAGACATGGAAAAAGGAAATCTCACCAGTCGGTCACACGCATCATGAAGAGTTTTCGTCTTTGTTGCTACTGCCTGATGTTGCAACTGTAATTCGTTAAATAAATCTAAGGTGTCATCTACCTGCACAGAAGGGAGCACAACCATTTCAAACCAAATGATATAACCAGTCAAACAGATCTTATAGACTCACAAATCATGATTACGTAAAAGAACATAAGATCAACCTGACGAAGTATGCCATCACATGTTTCTATCCGCCCTGTCAACGTATTCACATACTGCCGATACTTCTCCTCCGTCTAGAGAAAGTGAACAAGGGATGCAATGAGTTCAAAATGACTATTAAACACAAACAAGAGAAGAACAACGAGTTGCAAATAGGTTAAAAATGAATAAAGTAGATAATAAAAATAGAAAAGAAATACATACTAACCTCAGACTTCATGGCTGATTCAAGATCTGTAAACCATTTGTAGAACTGCAAAAAACAGAAAATATATATACATAAATGAATATATTATACACAGAAAACTAACATGAGAAATTCCAAAAATTGCTATTCAAACACCATCAGCTTGACTACAGTCCTTTCTTTTCTTTTTCTTTTACTTTTTTGAGTTTTAAGGACATGAACACATGTTTTAGATCGTTTAACAGAAAATCAAAACAAACCAAAGAATTTAAAGAAATGCCTGCAGTTATCATTTCCAAATTGCAATATCTGGTTCGTAGTTTTCTCAAAAAGACCGAGAAATACAACACAATAGATGTCCGATTCACAGAGTCACAATAATTATCAGAAAACTCATAATAATCAGACAGTGATTACCGATTAGATTTGCGAATCCGAAAGCTCACCTGATTAGTATTAACGAGAACGGCCCCTGTGTCTCCAGAATTTTCGAAGCCCAAGGCGTTCTCCTTCGTAGAGACGAACAAGCCATTCTCCTTGCCGGAGGTGCGGTCCTGGGCCTACAATACGCCAGAATCCTCATCTCAATCCAATTATAACACCAAAATCGTAACAAAGAAGCCATATAAACAAAGAAAGGAGCAGAAAATAAGACCAGATTGAGAGGAAGAGGGCGATCCGCGACGGCATGAGAGAGAGTCACAATGGCGGCTTGCTGCTGCTCCGTCAAAGGAGCATTCTGCGGAAACAATAAGAAATTTCATGAGATTTCCCAAAAAAAAAGAAAAAACGAAACTCGGCACAGATCTGGTCGCGGAACTACTGCCGAAAACCAAATTCAACATGAAAACAGAGTTGAACTTGATCGGAGAGATTGGAAATTGAAGAATTGAGATCTGGAAATGGTAGATCTGGGTTTTGGCATTCCTCGTCGTGTTCGAATTAACCAGAGAGGAGTGAGAAGAATAAGAAGAAGAAGAAGAGGAAGGTTGAGCTATGGAGACCTGTTCCCAATGAGAAGCGAAGTTGTAGCCCTTGGAAATGGCTCCGCCGGACTTGGGAAGAGTGGTGGCAGAATTAGCCTTGGTCGCCATTGTTGGTCTTGGTCTGCTTTCAGAGCATTCTCATCCCCTGCTGCTCTGTTGTTTGTCGTGCCTCTCAGTCTTTTTCTCGCGTCGTTGGTTGATTACACTTACACCAACCGTTTGAACGTTAAAGGGCAAAAAACCTTCGAAACGGTGCGTTCCAAGCTGACCGCTCCGCTCGGTCTTTTTTCTTTTCTAAAATTTTTACAAGCTCCCCCTTAATTACATTCTTTTTGCTAATCTCCCCATGAATTATATCACTGATGCAAATACGTCCTGTAAATTTTTTATTTTATAGTACCTTTATGCTAATACACATTTCTAAATTTACGAACTGTTTGAAACAACAACTCTAATGCAAAAAACTCAACTCAATTTTGTCTTTTTATTAAAAGTCAACAAAATTTTAATTAATTTTTAAAAAGTCAAACAACTTTAATCTAAAAAACTCAGCTCCAACCATACACCAAACGCATGCTTGCTCTCAAAACTTTGAAACGTGCTATTTATCATATAAATAAACATGTGCGATGTGCATAAAGAGTGTAAATTCATCAATTTTTTTTAAACTTTAATTGATCGAATTAAATTAAGATTTGTCCTTTACTTTTTTTCCCGCTTATTTTCTTTTTTTTTTTTTTAAGTAATTATTTCAATGAGAGAATATAATTAAGATTTGGTGGTCAACTAATTTATTTTGGAGTAAAGACATCCATTAAGCCCTAAATTGTTTATACCCATTTTCAAAACTTATACCCAACACTAAAACCAAATCACGGCAATTTCGTCCAAAAATAATACATTTCAAACTTCAGGAATTAATCTAAAAATATATTGTAATTCAAAGGACACGTTAAGTTTGCGTTTGGTTTACTAATTGGAGATAAAATGTTCAAGTTGGAGTTGATTGATTTTTAAAAATTAATTCTAATTTTTATTGACTTTTCATTAAAAACAAAAACAAAAACAGAAATTGAAATGAAAAAATACAATTTAATTAGAGTGGAGTTAAAATGCTAAATGAAGTGTAAATCTAGCCTAGAATTCGGAGGTAAGTTGATATAACTGATATAATTAGTGGAGACTTCACAAAAATTTTCCTTTTCTTTTTTTTGTTAATACTCTAATTTTTAATATATTTTCGTTTTAGTCTTTTAAAATTTTTCCTTTTTAAATAATCAAGTAATTTTTAATTTATATTTTTTTAGGTATCCTTTTCATATTTATTGTTACATTGTCTTTTTTCCCCTTTTTTTTTTTTTTTTGAAAATTCAAAATGTCATATTATTAACATTTGAATTTATCAAATATTTTATCATTGTTCTTTTTATGATTAGGAAAAAAAAAACATTATAAAAATAATGGAATAAAACACAAATGAATGATTCGATTAAACAAAGTACCGATTTGAATTGAATTTATATTACTCAACTCATCCGACCTATGAAAACTCTAGTTTTATATATTTGAACATGGATAGGCAAAACAACTAAAAGAGAGAATAAAATTGAAAGAAAAAACGACGATAATCTGAGATAACCTGACCACCGACTATGAGAAAAACCGACAACATCTAACAAACCACATAGACAACGTCAATGTCAAAAACAACAGCAATAAACTCCTTGCACAAAAAAAAATAAATAAATAAAAATAAAACAAAATAAAACAAAATAAAACAAAACAAAACAAAAAAAAAAAAAACGACAGTTGAAAGAACAATAAAATAATTACTAACTAGGAAGAAAAACATAAAAACTGCGAAGAAAACAAAGACAATTAAAACACGAACAAAGGGAAAACAATTCTTAGCAACCAAAACGCCATTAACTATACTAGCAACAATTAGCAAAAACGAAAATATCCAAAGATCGACAATAAAATTAAATGAATATATAACGTAGATACAACCACAACATATAAAAACGACAATAATTGAAAAAACCACAGTAAAAGTTGGGATTAGTACCCATATCTCAAACGCTTTGTGCTTTTACCGAAATGTCATTTTATTTCGTCTTCTCAAGAACCACGATTATCCTTGTACTTTCGATTTCATGTTAAAAACTTCCCTTTTAATCAAATTTGGTCAAATTAAAAAAAAAAAAAAATTTTTAACCCCAAGTTTGATCAAACTAGTTAAACTTGAAGTGTTCTGTAGTCTGACAAAATTGGTTTTGTTGACCGGTCTGGACATCTAGGGGTAAACCGGTTAGGCACTGTTTTGGTGTTAGGCCATGAGAGCGGTACCAAATCGAGACAAACTCTAAATACTAGATATGATGTCAAGTATCGGAGGGGGTATTTCTACTTATGAACAAATAATAAGCCTCAACAGGCAATAGAATAAACTAATAGCCGCATTGGGCATCACTTCCGTTGTAAGTTTTACCTCATATGTATGCATTGCATTATCCATTCAACAAGGACACATCTTCACTGTAAAACCTATTGAAGAGAACCATTTTACTTGAAGCCTTTCGGAAATCCAGGCAAGTGTTCTACATTACATTGAAGGAAAGAAAAGAAATTGAGAAACAACGAAAGTAATGAATGGAAAGGGAATAAGGAGAAAAAACTCCGAAGCTTTCCAAAAAAGCTCTCGAAAACTATGGAGCAACCAACCGTAAACAAATTTTACCGGGGGTTGTGACAAAATGCTTTGTTACCTAGCAAATCATTTATAGATTACAGTAAAGGAATTTGGCTTGTATTGACTAAATCAAATCAGTCCTTGACATCAGTAACGCCTTCTCCGGAAATCTGGAAGCGCGCTTCAGCCTCAGCCAAACATGGAGAACTTATCACTTTACAAACCCGCTCCTCCCCTCTTCCTTTCCGAAGTGCAAGCCTATCATGAGCTTTGTTAAATGATTAGTACCGACCAAGCAAGGAACTTTTTTCAAACTTTTTGCAGCGAGAAATGGAAAAGCTTGGCTTAACAAACCTTGTTGTGGAGGCATGAGCCATGATGTTACCACCAATGGGCTTAATTTGAGGGCCGGCAAAGATTGCAGAACCATCCACTTGTGCAACTACTTGGTTTGTGATAACAACAGCAACGCCAAACTATAGTTACAGAATATACGAGGGTTATGTTGATGAATAACCAAAGTCGAAAAACTACATAAATATAAGAAATTCCAGATCAATCAGTACATTTCTTTGGGTTCCTACATTAAAAACCATGCAACGTCAAAAAGATGAACCAAGATTGTCCTTTGGGACTCAAAGATGCAAGAATCTCTACCTCGTCAGCTAACTTCTGAAGACTCCGAAGGAACTTTGCAAGATGCATTTGTCTTGCTGAAAGTTCTCCCCTTCCGGAGAAATCTGTTCTGTATAGAGCCGTAGCACTGTCTACTATCATGAGTGCAAATCTGTAAAACCAAATTTCATTCAAACTTATTAGTCTCTCACTCTTACCTTCATCATTATGGATGCCCAATCCATTAAACTCTACAAATGAAGGGGAAAAAAAAAAAAACAAAGAAGGTTTGTAATGAAACAGAAGATCACTTCTAGGAACCAGTCCAATATTACTAACATTGAGCAACAAAATCGCTAGTTTGAATCAAGAAAGTTGAAAAGTATCACACCTTGTTTCTACCATCATTGAAGCTGCTTCCAGCAAGAGCCTTGACTGATGATCAGTGTTATACGCTCTAGCATATGCCACATTCTCCAAGACATCAGCACCATTCAGTCCAAACCTGAGGCAAATTGATACCGTTGAATACACATTCAGCACATATATAATGCGACATCATTTTGTAATTAACCAAATCGTATAAGGACACCTGTCCGCAATTTGTAGGAGTCTCTGTGGTCTGAACGTGCCCTCAGCATCAATGTACATTGCTTTCCCCTCGCCGCCTCCCTGATCTAATGGTAGCTAAAACATCAAAGTGCAACGTAGATTATTGGTAATTGCAAAGTAGATTGAGTGACATATCAGCTAGCCAAGTCCTGAAAACTCTAATGAGTCATTAAGTAAACATATATGGAAAGAAAGTATCTCATCTAATTTTAAATAACAATTTCGGTTACCCTCTAATTGGTACTAAGAAAATAAAAGCACTTACTTGGCAAGTGACACAGAGCGTATGACAGAGTTGAGTCTTTCCAGAGCGGAACTCACCATATATCTCAGTAATAGATCCTGTCTCAATTCCTCCTGTCAAAACGGAATGTGGCAGGACGCAAGCGAAAGGTGGCACAGAAAATTGATTAAAGTTCAATTGCCGATCATACTTCTAAAATTTCTAGGGGAAAGTAAAGTTTTGAGTTCTGAAATAACTTTTTTAAGCAATCTTGGAGACTCACCCTCCAAGATCTTGTCTAGTTCTCTTGACCCAGATGTTATTTGAATGATTTCAAGCCTCTGAGCATGAAGTTGGCTAGCGCTAGTAAAACCCAAAGGCACCAACTTGGAAGCTGTGTCAATAAAATGAAACAAGCAAAACATGAATATCTTTAGTTTAAAATCACAAACTAGTGAAGTTTAAGGACAATAACGACAAACAAAAGGGATAAATGGGCATGGATGGCATGCCTGCTTCGATGATTTTGTCGACTTTAGCTTCACTGATTCCTTTGATCTGCAGAAGATCTTTTCTTGGGCAGTAAGCAACAGATTCAACCGTGCAAAGACCCGCGTCCTTAAGCTTCTTTACGTCAATGGATGCAATACCTGACTCCTAAATTGATGATAAATTAGAGAAAAAAAAAATAGTTTATTTCAATAGACACACTCTGCCATGAATGTACAAGAATACAATTATACGAGAATGGATTAGAAAATTCCAAGAACCAAACAAAGATTTTTCCTTTAGGTTGTGGATTTCCTCACAGAAGTGGAATAACCAATCAAGATAATTATTGTCACAGTTTGAAATGGGGAAAAAAAAATCGAACGCCCTTCTGAGAATAGAAAAGAAAAAGACTGCTTGGAGCTAGGGTTGGGCGAAATTGATAAACGATGGAAATAAAATGATAATTTATCCTTGAACAACGCAATGTACAAGATCAAAATGATAAAAAACACAAAACCCAGATAAAATATACGAACTTAAGCAAGATCTGAAGGAAAATTTTAAACCGCTAAATCAAAATTGCACAAACCCAACGGATTAAAGTCCGTGGGAAGCAGAATGGAAAAAAACCCATTTGGGAAAACGCAAGAATTTATCGCAAAATCAAAGAAATAGGACTAAAACGAATAAAAAAGTGGGTTTTGTGTCGTTTTTTTTTTTTTCCCAGAATTTGTGGGATTTTATACCTGAAGCTGCTCGACAGGGAAAGGGCCGTGCTGAGCTTCTTCGAGTTCTTGTTGTTCTCGAATCACTTTCTGGTTCCTCTGCTGCTCCATAGCCGGTTGATAATGGTTCAGACCCACAAAGATCGACTTTTCAGAGAGAGAAAGTCGAACTAGAGAGAGAAAGTCGAAGTTGAGAGAAAAAGCAGAAGTGGGTGGTACAGAGTGTGGGAATGGGTGGGAGGGAAATTGTGCAATTTCAAAAGCCTTTTTAAGGAGCGCCAAAGTTTACACTTTCATCGACAGCGGAGGAGAAGCTTGTCCTGGAAGCTTGTCGTACATTCTTGGTCCAAATTGAGAGCCTGCAATCTGGCCCATGTTGATGGGCCATTTTGAGATTTTAGCAGCCCATCTATTTTTAGAGGGGAAATCGGAATGCCTTAAAGAGCCTTTTTTTTTTTTTTTTTTTTGGGAGAAATACATGAATATGCCTTCATTTAGTTCACTCGTTAAAGATAAAATTTTTAACTTGGAATTAGTTGACTTTTCAAAAATTAGTAATAATTTTTATTGATTTTTTAGAAAAAATACAAAAACTAAAATGAAAATTTTGAATTGGAGATTGAAAACCACACGCACCATAAGTTCCTGATTTAAAATAGATGATTAAGTTCCCGATTTAAAATTCTGACATTTATTTTTATATTTGGGAATTAAATAGCATGGGTCTCATTTAAAAATAAGGGAGAATTTGTCCCCAACCTACTACCTACAGAATATATTCCTTCTCCTATAAAATATAAAATAACTAACCTCTCAACCAAATATAACTTTATTTTAATTTAATTATTATTTTTTTCACATGAGGTGCTTTTGTAACTATAATAATTTCATAATCAATGCTCTAATTTTTTAGCAAAATAAACAGTAGCATAGAATTTCAGTTCCCATATAACTTGATTTGTTCATAGATTAGTAAACATTTTTATAGAATTTTGAAATTTGATTTATTTTTTCATGAAATTAATTTCTTTTCCAAGAGCCAGCCATTAAAAAAGAGATAGTAAGTAAGAGAGATAGAAGAGAGTGTTCTTACCCAGAGGTTCATCAAACTGTTTAGCCACAATCCACCAAATTCCATCTACATAGTTGTCATCGGATGACAAACATAGGACTATAGTTTGTATCACCCATGAAGAATGAGGATTATTGAATCAGAGTTGTAGATGGGGTTGGATTGTTGTTGGTGATCTTGAGGCGTTTTTGGGCAAGTTGGACATCGTCTTGGCCAGACCTCAAGAGATTTTTCTATGCAAGAGGAGGCGAGTCATCTGGTGGTATGCGTGTCGGCCTTCGCCACTATCGGCGCTACATGTTTGCTAACTACTTGCCTTTAATGATGTTTTCTTCAGCTAATGTGTTTTGGCCTGTGGCTTTTGTTATTTTTCGATTGTAACAATAGTGGTTCTTGATTCAATTAGCTAGTTTGGGTATTTTTCCTGTTTGTTTAGAATTTAGTTGTGTTTTTGTCCGTAAGATTTGTTTCTTTGTACTTTTTCGTGTGACCTTGGTGTTATGGGTTTTTCATTATTATTTGATAGAATATTTCTGCCAATTATAAAGTATTTACTATAAGAATTATGTATGTGCTCGATATTTGATGTATCATTTTGAGTGTTTTCCATTTTTGTGGAGCCTGATACACACTATATTTGCTTAAGCGTTCCTTCAATTGTATTGGTGGAATTGGCTGTGTTTTTTGTAGCAGTAATCTATGTATGTGGATTGGCGATTGTGTTGTCTTTCACGTTTTTAAATATGTATTGTCTTTTGTGGAAAAAAAAAATTCTTTAAAATTAAATTAAGAAAGGCGTAATTATTACATGAACACAAAATTAGGGGTGTATGAAAAACCATTTTAAACTAAAATTTTCATCTCAGTTTTTGTCTTTTTCTGAAAAAGTTTTTTGTCATTTTTGAAAAAGTTTTTTGTTTTTTTTTTTTTGAAAAGTCAACAAAAATTACTATTGAAACTTAAAATTTTCAACTCAGACTCATTCACCAAACGGACCCTTAAAAGATGAAAATTATGAGGGTATGTTTCCTAATATTCTCAATTCTCTATTATATAAAGATTTATTCCATTTCTTAAACATGATAAAGATTTTTTCCTCTAACTTTCTTTCTTATATTTATATTTAATGGTTCATTTGGATGTCTCTTCAGTTTGAATAATGTGTAATGTTTATTTGGTTACTCAAAACATTATATTTGAATAGAATTTTATTTGAACACTATTCATCCCTTCCCTTGTTTATTTATTTATATATATACTTTTTCTAATCAAATCACATAACTCTCTTTTTTATTAATACCAATTAAAATGACTACTCAAATGTAAACAATCCAACCACACATAAAATTTGAATATAATAGTTAATTGGGACATCCAAATGCGTATTAAAATAAATGCATTCCATTGTAATGCAATACTAAATACAATATGACATCTAAACGCACCATAATTTAAGAGGAGTAGAATATTTATAGAAATACAAAAAATTAAAGAAGTGAATTAAGGGGAATATTCTTTAACATTCTCTAACTTATCAAAAAAAAAAATTTTCTATGACTAAAAGGTCCATAAACTCTTTAAAAAAGTGTAATTTAATCCTTTTACTTAAAAAATGTTAAAATTTTAACAAAAAGTATCAAATTGATCTGTCGTGATTTATTATTAAAGAGTAATTAAGTAAAAATTTACATGATTAATCTTATATGTGTCATATAAAAGATCTACCTTCTAATTATTAATATTTTTTTTGGTTGAAAATGCCAAATTGCACTATTTTAAAAGAGTTTAGGGATCTTACAGCCACAATAAAGATTTGAGGTCAAATTATAATTTCGTAAAAAAATTAAAGACTAAATGAGTAATTTATTCTAGTATTTTTAACAGAGCGGTCTTTCTAACCATTTCTTAGGGGTAACAAGCTAACACCACCCTTTCTTTCTTTCTTTCTTTCTTTCTTTCCTTTTTTATTTGTTTATTTTTCGTTTGGAAAAAAGTTAGCACCGCCCAATAAATGAAAAATGTTAAACGCCCTTTTTCTTTGCGTCTAAATTGAGAAATTGGCCGATCTCATCTTTCCTTCTAGTTTTTGGCTAATCTATCTCTGTCTCTAGACGGACCACCCTAAGTTTAGTGAAGGACAAAAATAGGCTTACTGTTCATGTTGTACATATAATTTTGTCAATATTGGCATAAGTCATGTTCATTTGATGTCCTACATCTAGTCATGACAACAAGGAATAAAATTTATAAACTAGAGGATATTATACTTATCCCAAAAATGAGAAAAACAATAAACCATATATAGCTTGATCAATCCACGTCTTAATTCTTATAGTAGCTAATTAACGACGTCGCAAATTTGAATATTTTCAACATTGCTAACTTAAAAAAAAAAAAAAAAAGAAATGACATTCCGAAAATTGGAAATATAGATAGTCCACGTGTAATTCTAATTTTTTGTACTAATTT
>CM046383.1:8607071-8632071 GCA_025413485.1 Ficus microcarpa | reverse complement strand
AGAAAAGTCAAATACCCTGTGGTCGTCCAACTAGAGTAAATATAGTAGTTGATTCTAAATCCTTGAATTAGAGCACTTAATTTTATCCAAATTACTCGCTAGCAAATTTCGATGGCTGAACATCTATGAAGGAATAATATAGACCAAGTCTCACATGGTTATAAACCACACGAAGTAAAGCTCCTCAAGTTCTTTGAAATCTACAAACTGCGCCTTTGGAAAGCCCATCCTAACAATTTTTTGTCTCTCCTTAATCGTTTAGCGTGACGATAGCTTATCAAGAACCCCCGGAAGTTATATGTATACATCTATAGTACTCCCTCTCTAGAATACACATATTGCAAGGTCATTCTGAGATATTGATACTATGAGTTGTTTTGTCGAGGAGAAGGAGATTACCTGATCACAGCAGACAAGCTTTGTAAGCAAAGGATAAAAGTCTCTTAGGTGTCTCCTGAAAACTTTTTTGTTCATAAAGCTCATGCCTTTAAGCACCTGCAATATTGCAACAGAAAAATTGCAGCGCTGTTACTGCCATTTGTACAATTACGTGAAAAAGTAGCCTTCTACATACCATGACATAGGCTATCTCAGTGGAAAAAAACAGTACACAAAAAAATACATCTAGTAATGACAGTCCCCAATCGGAAGCATCTCCGCAGCACCAATCTCACACAAAATATGGATGTTCAACCAAATGATTAAATTCCGGAGATGTTGCAGTAGCACTAATTAATAAAATAGAAAACAATCCTTTGTTTGTTTTTTTTCTCCTCATTTCCTTCTAGATGTAATAGTGATGATATTGCTAAAAAGATTATTAGTGTTGATGTGGATAAACTAGAACCTCAAAAGTAGTCTGCACAGATATAACCTACTTACAAACCAGAATCCCTGTGAAAATTTCCTGCATAATATTCTTTAAGCACAAGCTCTGATATGTTCATACCTTAATGATAACAGGAGAACGCAACTCCAAAACTCGGTGAATATCCATATTAGTGGTGTCACCTACACTGGACTGCAAATCAGAAGCCTCTCGGAGTACCTGTTCACAGAAAGACACCAGTTTCTCTTCTGCTAATCCTTCAAGCTTCTCTTCATCTTTAGAGTGCTGAGTGACGCTTGAATCATCATTGTAATCAAACCCAGAAATTGATTTCTGCAAAATGTCCAAATATATGGTAGTTCCAGCTAATTCTTGGCGGAGAAGGTTCAGAGGTGGCCTATCACAAAATGAAATTGGGTAGAAGAAGATATTGTTAAATTTCAAAGATTAGAAAGAGGAGAGGAGAGCAGAGGAGAAATACGGACGGACAGAGTAAATAGGGAGATCGAATTATGCAACTTCATGGACTACCTTTCATCTGGAAGTTGGTGCATTCGTGTTCTGAGATTAGTATGTGAATTATAAGAAGCAGCAAACTCTAACAGAGACAGCAAGATATCCATTATGACGAGCTTTTGTGGTACCGTCAACTTGCTCCAGAATTTCTTCTGCAAGGCAAAGAATTTATAAATAGTTCTCAGACCCTCCTTAAGGCTCCCTTTCCCCATCTGGTGTCAACTAAATAGTGTATCTATGTTTGTATCAGAATACAGTTTTTATCTTAAATAGTTCACTAGGTTGAATTTCAAACAGAACTTGGATAACCAAAAGAAAACAACTATTCACGTTCTTATGAAATTACATTCAGCGTATATGGAGACTTGGGAAGTATAGAGTTATAAAATTCAAACCTGTATGCTATCAATGGCACCAAGAAGTAATAACTGAGTAATACATTTCCCCCTAACAGTGGTCATAAGTGGACTTTCCTCCTCATCTTTGTCATCGGGTTCTACAGCATCAGAAACCTAAAACAGAATTGGAAAAAGGTAAAGAGGGGAACCAAACCTTACTGAAAAGAAATTATCTGTTTGATATCAGGTTTTTAAGGAAAATTCCTTAAAAACACTTGTGAAAAGGAGATATATGTATAAATGTAACTAGCAGGTCTCCTGTCGTTCCAATCTTTCTAGATTGTGTCTGCAACACAACTGAATATTACAGACATTCATACATACACCCATAGATGTATAAATACGTGATCATGCGTGCACACACACACATATGCATTTTACCTTCAAGTCAAAGTCACTGCACTGTGATAAATATCTATTGAAATAATACCTTAACCGGAGATGATGGCACTGAAACCTCTGAAGCATTACCAGCCTTGGACTTTGAGGTAAGACTTCTGAGGAAGAGATTATCCATCATGTTTCCCATAATTCTTTGACCTATTGTTTGACTCCGTTGGAGGCCACCAGCTTCAGAAGATTTTGAACTTCTTCCAGATGGTGATGGAAGACCTATGCGGAAAACATTTCTTAGTTTCGAAGTTTCCACTGGAAACTTGCATTTAGCTTTCTTAAGTCTACAGCAAAACCTGTAAAAACTAGCTCTGTTCCTTATGGTATTAGGGATCATGTGCAGTATCCTGGCACCGTCGATCGAATACTACATTTTAGATACCAAAGGTTGTTTTGTTCTCTTAATCATTTTCCAAATTAACCAACCAGTAAAAGTGCAGCTTCTGTTGTTGTCATTGTTGTTGTTGTTGTTGTTTTTTTTTTTTTTTTTTTTTTTTTTAAACAATTTTAATCACATATTATTCAGTTGGAAAAGACCTAACCTTCAGAACCCTCCAATGACTGTAGCCCTGATTGTTGATTAAACACTGGAGTTCTTCCAGTGCCGTCAGCATTGCTAGCTGGTCCCACTCCGTCATCATTGACACCAAACTGATGATTATCAACAGCCTTTGGGGAAGAACTATCAGTCCTATTAATTAATGTCTTGTTCTTCACAAAACCCAAAGCATTGAGAAGCTCAAGCGGCTGTGTTGTGTAAGAAGCATCTCTGGTGAGGGAATACAAAAATGATCAGTAATAGAGTGATCATGCAACACTTCCAGATATTGAATAATATTTACCTTATGCTTGTCAACAATGTATCCCAGTCGCTCTCGCTAAATTGATGTCCTCCAACTTCAATGAGATGCACCAATGCACCCAGAGATATAGAAACCACCGACTGATCTGTCTTTTTGGCACAATCCAACAACAAACCGAGAAGTGGTGGCAGCATAAAACAAACCTCCTGCAGAAATTAAAGATGCAAGTTTAGAGAGTGCAATGGTTAAGGCCTTGGATGTTTTAGGTACAGATTTTATTCTTGAATGGCCACTTCATAGGAAAAAAAGGTCAAAGGGTAGGTGAAGTTGGCTCAAGATAGAAGAGTAGAACAAAGAAGAAAGAGTGTTAAATCTCAACAGTTTGAAAAGCCAATATCAAGCTCAAAGGTACCTTATAGAAAGTGTTAAAAAGGTTGCACAGCAATTGAAGCGAGTGAATGCTTGTTTCACGTAGCAATTCATCATCAGAAGAAATCAAGCTTTCCTTTCCGGCATGTCTCACATGATCAAAAATAGGAAACAAGACACGATGGAAGATGCTTTCCCAAAATGACGACGAGAACTTCTTACCTCTCTCATTTAGTAAATCAAACAGAACTTCAAGTGCACAGCTTCTGACCTCTGGTCTAGGATCTGACGTTAGATCAGATAAGCCAGCAAGCATTGGAAACCAATAATGCTCAGTCACATCAATCATTTCATCTGCGCTTGCATCAATGGGCTTCAAAGCACCACCGGGTATATGACCCTAAGATTGACAACCAAAATTATGTCAAATAGAAACAATTTTACACACTATAATGATATCAGAGATCCCCACAAGCTCTATTGAACTATTAACAAAACGAATTAACTTGGATTCAACAGTTAGAATTCATCAAATTAATCTGATTTTTTGATTGGCACAGGTATACCATTAGTACCATGATAGCAAATCCCAGTGATAGAATTTTAAAAACCCACATGAAGCATTAGATAATCAGTGGTTGGCATTAAGTATCACATCATGCCATATGGTGATTTGGGAAACATTTATTAAAATAAGAGTTTAAATTCAAATTTGCAATTATTAAAAACAAGAGAGAGAGAGATCAAAGGCTAAAAAAACAAACCTCTGCCAGACGATCCTCACAGATACGCAGGAGTGCAATAGCCTTCAAACTGATTCTGTGTGAACATTTATTATTCGCAAACCTGATAAGACAGTTGACGCAATCCATAAAGCAGTCTCCAACAACTTGGTCGAAGTGTTCCAAAATGACTGCAAATATCCTAGGAGTCAGATATACGAAAGTAGGGAAACAGCATAGAAACTTCAACATCTTGTGGCAAGAATATCAGCAAACTAGTAAGATGAAAAGGCCTTACCCTGTTCAACATTTTCAAATGCACTATCGACTATTGATTCTGAATCATCATCAGCAGCAGCTGTGAAAATCATAAAAACACTACGCCATCCAGACTTTATGTTCCCCACTTTGGATTTTATCATCTGCAGCAGAAACCAGAACAAAGTAACTACTAGTAAATACACCATAGAGTTTCTTTTCCCATGCAAATCAAACTTTCTAATTTTTTGTTTTTCCTTTTCTGGAGGGGGGAGCACTCAGGAACGCTAATCAAATGCACTTACTTGGACAATACAATCAACAATCAGTCTCCTTATGGATTCACTTCTGCTGTTGCGCATAAGTACAACAAATGGCTTGAGAATGTCATTCTGGAATGTGAAGTTAGCAAGTTCAGCCCGCTCCAAATACTTCATACCAAGCTGCCTTAGAGAATCTATGGCATACATTGCAATTTTCTCCTCGGGATGGCTCCCTGCTGAAATGAAGTGATTTGCCAAAACAGACCATATTCTAGCCCAGACCTATGAAGCATATTGCAAGAAATTTTCAAAATATTAAAAGCCATGAAGTGATGGATTAAAAAGTTGACAGGTTGTAACACATTTCGATAATTGGTCCTTTGAAAATATGCATAGTTATCATCATGTTAAAGAAGTGACGTGAGAGACCATATTTCATATGAGCAATCTGAACATCCCCATTCAAACATGATAAGATAGACATGCTTGGCTACAGCCCGTACGCCAGCATTGGCATAAAAAAGCATGAACTTACCCCAGTACTCCCACTACACACCCATATGAGGATTACTTTATCAAACACTTATAACACAACAATACTACAATTCTTGCATTTTCCAGAGTACGAGTCAGGATAAGCCATTTTCCTGGATAACAACTATAACATAGGCCAATTTAGTGTAGTGAATCACATGATATCCATAACGCCATTCATCAGATACATTAATCAGCATATAAATATGGTTTCAGGAGATATGATACATACCATGCGTATACGAGCCATATTATAGTAGCTTATCTCAACAAGTTTTTGTAAGCTGAAAACACGCGCAGGGGTTTGCTTTAGTTCTTCAGCTGATACACCACAGAGGGCATTGAAGAACTCCACAACAGAATCACTAGGAAGTTTAACACTATTTACAAATACTTGTTCAGCAGGTTTCCCAGCCAACTCTTTAAGGGATTGGAGAACAGCATCTCTTGAGATCTGATTTGATCCATGCATGACAGTTGCAGCAATGGCGGGAGTGGAAGTTATGAACTCAAGCCGAGAAACACATTCCAAGACAGCATTCCATGTGTCTTGAAGTGAATCAGTCTCGGAGTCACAAAGAGCAAGTAATGTCCGCAATGCTTCTACATTTTTACTCCGCATCTCCTTTGGGGCATGTAAGAAAGTAAATCTGAGATAAAAATGAAAAGCTTAATTTATGGTCAACAATTATTTTCCAAATCCTATAAGTTGCACCAAAGAATGAATAGTAAATAGAGAGGCAACTAGACATGCAATGACAAAATGTATAGGAACGAATATAGTACCGAAACAGACATAGTGGAATGAATCTGAAAAGGAAACAATTATACCTGACCAAAGATGTTAAAAAAGCATAGCGCATGGTGTCCATTCCAAGCACACATGTGATGTGTATTCCAGCCCTAAAACCCTCCATGCAGAGAACAACCCTTGCCTTGTTATCACCTTCCTCCATGGTAACAGAGAAAGTAGCAAGTAAAGGCCACCCTACAGCTTCAACCATGGGCCTTACAAGTTCTATCTGCTGAGACGTATAGAATACCCCTCTTTTTGTTCCTTGACTACGGAATATTGCCTGTGTCTGCTTAATTATAGTTTCACTCTCAGCCTTAGTATCGGTTGTTGACTGCCTTTTGGGAAGGGCTAGATTAAGAATGCTGACCAAGCGGCCTCTCTCTTCACCTTCTGGTTTGGATCTGCTACCTTTATCAGCACTCAATTTCTCATCTTTCATCTTTATTTCTTCCTTCACAATTGAATCATATATTTCTTCCAAGAGTTCTGTAGGAGCACATTCTTCAGCATCGTTTGTAGCATTCATACGTACAAAATCAGACTTGGACATCTTAGGCCACACCATTGGGTTATGTGCATCGGTGTTCAACATTATAACTGCATATGCAAGAACATAAGCAGTATCCGCATTTTTGAAAAGGCCTGGATTATCCGCACAATATCTGCCAAAGACAATAGAAAACAACATAAATTGCCAGATAGCAATTAAATGGACTTATCAGCAAAACCAAGGAGCGTAGCTCATTTTAGTTCTCGTGCATGTGCAGAGCTTCTGGTATTAATTAACCATCTTAACCAGATGCACAAGATAGTCTTCTTTCTCACTTCGAGTGTTTTTGCTTCTCTTTAATTATCAATTACCTTAACATAGTAAATAGATAGAAGCTCAATCTTAAGTTTAAGGCCACAGGGATGGTCATTTAACGTCAAAGAAGGGTGCCATAAATCGACATGTACAATGAAGTATTTATTTTCTGCTAAACACTAGAATGAAGTACACAGACACAAAAGAGATTGCAAGTACCGTTCAGCAAACTTTTCCATTATACGATCTATCTTTTGAGCTTCTCCTGGCAGTCGGAATCCTTTCAAAAATTCCCGGATTGCAGCATCAAACTTCATTCCTGAAAACTTCATGGAATCTACATATGAATGCATAACAGCAAGGGGAAATTCCTCATGCTGACCCAGATAATCGCCAATCATTGCCTGAAAGATTCAAATCAGGATAAGAAGTTCACATCCAAGTTTTAAAAAAAAAAAAAAAAAAAAAAAGGGAAGAAAACATATTTAAGAACATCAATTCAAACCTTGTCCAAATTGGGAGTATTTCTCAGAAATTGGGCCACTGAAGATGGTGTATTTTCCACCAACTTATTTGATATCAAATACTCTACACCCTTTACTGGTTTCCTGTTGAACTGCAACACAATCAAATTTATTCATCAGTCCCGGACTATAGCTAAGAGATATTAAAAGCACAGATCAGTGACGTACAAAATCAAAAATAGCAATTACATCCCAGAAAGATTAAAGAAGATTAAGTTTTTTTGATTACCTCAGAGATGGCAGCTTCCACTGTAGATTTATGGGCCTTTGCCTTCCCAAAGTTACTAGTCAAATCATCTCTGTTCTTTATTTCTCCAGATTCTCCAACTGAAGCTTCTCCTTCTGAAGACTGAATGCCTTTACTCTGGCTTTCTGATTCTCTACGTGACTTTTCCCAATCAACTAGTGATTTTAGCACATTCACAAGACACTGGAAAGGCATAGAAAAGAAAGGTCATCCAGCAATTTCAGATAACATATGAACATATACTGGTTGGAAGGAAACTGATTAAATAGACCTTTTTATTTTTTATTTATTTGAGATAAGAGTAAATCACTCAACCTACCTGAAGCGATGAGCCTTTAATTGAAGTTGTCTGTGACAATGCAACTAAATTAGGGTCTGTACTTTGAGTCGCCTGAGATATTCTAGATAGAGAGGTAACCTACACAAGTAGTCAAAATGCATTGGAAAAGTGTTAGGTGTGCCTAAAAGGAAGATTATTCTTAAAATCTTGAATTGAAATTGAAAAACATTAACTTGACATAATGTGTGATATTTTACCATGCGTTCAAACAAGTTTGGCGCCTCAAGATCACAGTCATAGTTTACAAATATATCAACAAGCATCTGCGGATCCTTGCAAACTTTCTCAAGCATCCTGCAAAAATTACAACTTATCATAAAACATGGAAAGAACCATATAAAGTAATTGATCACCAGAAAAAATGTTGGACAGAATCCGATGAGTATATTATAACAGTGAAATATATAACTAGTAACAAAATCAATCAGAAAGAACAATTTACCGTAGAACACTTATTTTTTGGTTGGCAGGACATTCCAAGCCATCCAGTGATCGTAAGACTACTAAAGGAAAGAAGATGCCAATTTCACCCTGCAAAAAGAATCATAAGCATAAATGAAAAATGGAAAACAAAGTAAAATATACCATCCAAAAAGAGTTTCTGTTACTAATTGTCAAGTTCAGACACATACTTTAAGGCTTTCCCTGAAACGCAGCAAAAGAACTGAGAAAATTCCGGACGCATACTGGAAGAAAAGAAAAGCATCGTGAGGACCAAAAAATCTCAGTGGACTAAAATAAAATCTCATGAAGAGTAGTTGTAGGCAAACCTGAAATATGACAGGGGACTGCGAAACTGAAGCCCGTAGCAAAGCATATGAAAGATAAGCTTTGACTGAATCAATGAAATGAAAGTTTCTCGTAAACAAATGACTGACCCCTTCTAACAAACCCTGAAATACATTATAACAAAGTACATAACTCGATCCAAAAAAGAAAAAGAAGTCAATATAACACAAGAATACATGATAGCCTATGATTAATGATTGGAAAAAATAATGCAACATTTGTAATGCTAATCCAGATTCTTTGAAATAGTGCTTTATGTCTATATGTTACGCATCAAACTATTAGAACATGCAGACAAAAACAAAACTAAAGTCAAATCCATTAGACAGACCTGCAGAAGCTCAAGAGATAAAATTCGAGTCTTGGATGTGACTTCATCATTATCCTCCTTCATGCCCATCTGCAGGTAATAAACTCTTTCAAGTTGTTAATGAAAAGTTAAACATTCATAAGAACAATGTTGAGTGGTTACTAACAGAATTTACCTTGCAAAGGGTGCGGAATACCAACAAAGCATCACATTGGACAATGCTCATGCTTTCAAGATCAATCCCCCTTTAAAAAAATTTTTAGAGAAACAAAATGAAGTAGAAACAATATCAGTATAGAACAAATAAAAGGAAATAGTATCTCAGAGTATGATATCACATCCTTACCGGGTTATCTTTTTTCCATCTTCAAGATGCACAGCTTTGTCAAGGACAGCCTCTAAGCCCTAAATAAGATTGGGGGGAAATTTTACAACCTTAGAACGAAAAGTCTAGGCTAGTTATGAAGGCTCAGCAACACATGTGTTAAAACTAGGAAACACAAAAATTTGTGGCCAACCACATGAAGTACAATGCAAGGTGTATGAAAAGAGTGGAACTCAATAATTAGGTACCTTTATGTCAGCACCACCAGCAAGATTTTGGAGTTCCTCCACAGATGTAAGAGAGCTCTCTTTCGCCTGGCTAAGTGCATCCCCTAAAGTTATTCCTTTCTCGTTCTCATCCCCTGATGAAGTTTCTTCCACTTTTGTCTTTGAATTCTCACCTGGGATGGCTTCCGTCTGTCCAGCAGAACTAGATGCTATGTTAACTCCCTGTCAGACATTGCAGAGTTTATAGCATCCGGAGAGAGAGAGAGAGAGAGAGAGATTCACCAAGATGGCTAGAATTGAGGGATTTAAATCAAAAACCTGATCGGTCTCCATTCTCCTGAAAATGATGCTGATCATCTGCGTCAACATTGCCTTTGACGTTGCTTGATTTACAGGACTCTTGCTACAAGTTCAAACTACAGTTCATGAGTACTACTTGGATTTAATAAAGATACTCTTAGATAATATGAAAAATACCTGTGAAGAGCAATATTGTAGCATACTCTGCTAACTCCAAGCAAAGGTTCCCCGTGGACTGCATGTATATAAGGTTTTACAGTTGAGAAAATACATACTCAAATTATACAAAATAATGAAGGCAACAAACAACAAATACCAGATATATGTTTGAGGAGTCACTGACAAAATAGATTCTGACTGAATATGTGGGTGCACAAAATTATGCGTCATGTCTAGCAAGTATTTAACCATAGTCATGTACTAGAAGAAAAGGAAACAGAAAAATGATAGTATCCTTTCCTCTTGAATAACATACCTCTGAACTTTGTGGACGCCACAGCAGTAAGAAGGACCTTCAACACTTGAAGAATGGTACTGCACATTTATGTTTGTTAGTAAACAAGCATTAGAAGACATATAAAGTGGAAAAGATCACCATCATCAGAGATAGATACCTATCAGGGGATGAATTGTCAACACAACCGCAAACCATGTTCAGTATGTCCGTAAAAAGTGGTGCATTTTTACCACCATCTAAACCAGGATCTCCCTCTAGGTGATCATATGCTATGAGTTTCTGTAAATATGTCATTTGAGAAGTAATTAGAAATTCAAAGCAACCAATAGAGATCACAAAACCAAATGTTATTCAACAATACACAATTGGGCAAAAATATAAGTTCTGAGATTTTAAAGCAAGAAGCACCTTAAGTTCTTTAAGAACTTAAAAATTTAAGTTCTGGGATTTTAAGTTTTTGTTTTCGATTTTTAATAGAACACCTTATTTCCTATACCTCAAAGCGTCTTTCCAACCAAGAAGCATCACTCTTACCAACGAGACTCCAACCGAAAGACTTGCTGATATCTTAGCTATAAACTATCAAAAAACCAAACTACTCCCCTGCCTCAATAACCCTTATGTCATCTGCTTCCACCTTATTGCTGACATTCTCATCTCTTCTATTGATGAAAAACTCCTTTTCTAATCCAAGAGAACTTCATCATTTGTTCCCTTGAAATATGCTCCTTGAAATTAAAAGGCAAGAACTCAAACTGACTTTTCAAATTTTCCCTTTCCACATTCAGATTCTCACTAAACTGACAATACAACTCTGGTCTATCAATTTTCCAAGTAAAGAAGAATTTTTCTCCACCCCCCCACCCAAAATATATATATATATGTATATATGTATATATATGTATATTCTTATTCCAATCTTTCACTCTACTTATCATACACTTGAATACCCACCATCCCATGTGGACGTAACGACCATCTCCTAAAATTCATCCTTGAACAATTTATTGCCAGCTCGAATCAGATCAAAGGGAATCACCCCTATTTAACACATATCAAGAACCAAAGGGCAATGTCAAAAAAGCCCTAACCACCATAATTTAAAGTATCAAACTAAGCGATCAAAAGAAATGCTTACATGAAGACAATCCAGAGCAGATTCTAGGATTTTCAAGTTTTTTGTCTCAAATGCAAGTCGAAGAGGACTCAAAACAAGTTCCGCCGCAGACCCTTCCAAGGTATGCCCAGCATTTGCCAAAACACTTGAAATAGTTTCACTTATGCTCACCAGTTCACCAACAGAATCTGCTCCCTGAGCACTCTGAGGAACCGTCTGTGATTCGCTCTGCTCTGCCTCGGTCTGTGCCGCTCCAGCTTCTGCTTCGACCGAACTGCAAAGGAAATTGATACCACATACAAAATTAGAGAGTTCCTGAGTCTCTCTATTTATCAACCTATGATCCTAATCATAGTCCCACCCAAGAACATTCATTTCCTCAGTCACAGGAAAATTTCAACAGACTCAATCCGACGTATAAAACTTTTTTAGAGCGGTATTACCTGGCCCTCCCTAACTGTGACATACAATTCACACTGATTCCATGATCAAAATAAATCCGTCCAAAACATAAGTCCCTAAACATGGTTCTTAATTACTTAAAAAGCTTTCCCACCCCCCCACCCCACAAAAAAAAAAAAAAAGGAGAAAGTACTAGGATTTGAAAACCTAAAACAAAAAATTCAACTGCTAAATAAGAGACAGAAAGTGGTTTAATTCTTGACACTACACATTACAATAATTACATGATTTTTTTTTTTTTTTTGGGTCCTTTGTTCAAACTTACCTCTCTTCACCTGCCCCAGAAGCAGCTTGACTTGTCTCAACTGGAACGGAATTCTGAACCTGATTGACTTCCTTCGTACCATCTGAAGAAACACAAGCAAAAAAAGTAACTAAGCCAAGTCAAATAGCACAATTGCAGAAAGAAATGAGAATGATATGCGAGAAAATATATATATCTACACATATATACATATATGTATACAAATATGCACGATATTAAGAGAGAATGTGAAAGAAGAAGAATTGCGTAATAACCTATATAGTTCTGAATCGCCTTCTGAAGGTCAGTGTACTTTTTGCCCGAACACTCTTTAAGCATCGACTCGAACGCTCGGGTCACGAAACCCCCGGCTGCTCCACCCGCCATTTCCGATTTCTTCAGCCAAAATTCCCTCCCCCTCCGATTCTTCCAACCAAAAAAAAAAAAAAAAAAAAATCGGAAACCAAACGAAAAAGCGACCGAAACCAGAATCAACCGAAACAGAGGAGAAGAAAAATCGGATCGCAAGCCGTAAAAGCGGAGATTTCGATTCGGGAGCTTGAAATTGGAGAAGAAACCTGTAGATGTTGGGAATTTGAGGGAGAATTGAGAGGGAGAGAAGATCTGAAAGGGAAGAGGAGAGAGGAGAGTAGATCTGGTGATGTGAGAGTTGTTATGGAGTGAGTTTTACTCTTGTTGTTGTTGTTGTTGTTAATAACAGTTGTCTTCTTCTTCTAATCTTGTTTCTCTGAAAGGTTGGAGGTTCGGACAGTGGACATTGCCAATGAGCCTCCGCGGGCCTGAGATTTGTCAAACGACGACATGGAAAGAGGGAGTGTTTGAATAAATATATCTTTCACAGCTTCATATTGAACGGAAATCGGATAAATTTCACTTTTTTCCACTGAATTTTAGATCTTATCATAAAACACCCTTAAAACTTTAATTTATAACCTTTTCTCTTCCTAAATTTTAAAACATTTACAGATTTTCCCTCTTCATTGAATTTTTGATGGAAAAATATGCATGACACTTGTTGGCAACCTGAGTTGGGTGAGGTTAAGTATGAAATTACAAAGTTTCCCTTCTTATTAGGTCAAAAGAGTAAATATTTACGACTCATTATCATTTTTTTTTCCACATTACTCTCTTATGTTTAACTTCATAGTTTCATATTTAATAAGAGTAGCAAGTGTCACATATACTATCAATAAGTGTCACTTCGCAATTTAATATTTAATACTACTGCGGGATACATTTGCCATAAAAAAATAACTGAAAAGGAAAATATGTAAATATTTCAAAATTCAAGGGAAAATAATATTATTAATTAAAATTTAAAAGTATTTTTTTTTGACAATATCTAAAATTTAAAGGAAAAAAGTGGTATTTGCCCACGGAAATTAATACAATGGTACGTAGCACGTAGGCTGCTGTTATTTTTGACAACTTACATTTCTAATTTTCAATTTTAACAACTTATCCTCTAAATTTTTTTTTTTTTTTTTTTTTGGTAAATAAGCTTCTTTCAAACAACAGAAGAACAAACCAAAAACTAAAGAGCAAAGCTCGACAAATCCAACCAAGGCACAACAAGAGATCCAAGAGATCTCACAGCAGGAGAAGAAAGAGCCCAACAAGCTAACCTATGAGCTAAAGTATTTTCATTTATCCACTGAATTTTTTAAATTATTATTATATCTCATTTAGTTGATTTTATATTTAAATTAAATACATATATTTCTTTTTTGTTATTGTTGACAACTTATCTCTTGAATTTTCAATTTTGACAATTTATCCTCTGAATTTTTTAAACTATTATTGTATCTCATTTAATTGATTTTATGTTTAAATTGAAGATTTATTTTATTTTTTTATTTTTTTGTTATTGTTGACAACTTATCTCTTAACTTTCAATTTTGATAATTTATCCTTTGAACTTTACAAATTTTTATTGCATACCATTTAGTGATTTTATGTTTAAATTGAAGATTTAAATTTTTTTTATTGTTATTTTTGATAACTTATATCTCAAACTTTCATTTTTTGACAATTTACCCTACCAACTTTTTAAATTGTTGTAATATACCTCATTTAGAATGTTTGTGTTAGAGTTTGTGTTACATTTGAAAATGTTTCTCATCTATGAGTTAGGCATACATGGGACTCTCGTGATTAATTTAATAAAAATTAAACGATATGAGGTATATTGTAATAATTTAATAAGTTTGAAAATACATTAGCAAAATTAAAAAAATTGTTATTAGTTTGTCAAAAGATGACGTGTTCAGGGTTTCAGTGTCAAATATGTTTAGTTAGGAATTATTATTAACGTTGGTGTTGTTGTTGCTATAATTATTTGGTAATAGAAATATTATTGAGAGATTTTCTTATAACCAAATCAATCACTCTAAAAATATAGTCATATACAATATCATAAACAATCTCACTATTAATATTATTGTTAAAAAATTCTTATTTTTATTTTTATACTCAAAATAAAATCATTTTCAAAATATTTGTTTTTTTTTTTAGGGAAGAAAAGTTGTCTGCAGGAGGTTGGTAGAAATGTTTGAAACATGAAAACAAAATGTCGAATATATTTTACAATTAGTAATATACAAAAGAGAGAAAAAAACAAATAAAGGTTAAATACCTAAAAGATTTGGTAATTTTACTAGAGAGAGAACTTCTCTGTTTATTCGATAAAAATCAATATTTGACGGGTCTTAATAGATAGAGAGTACCTTTTGTTCAAATAATACTTAAAAACAATGATCGTAAAAAGCATTATTTATTAATAAAAGGTAAGTTTCATAACATACAACCTATGAATAAGACGCATATTTTATTAACAGTGGTGTTTAACACCGTTAGTGCGTCCAACGTTTTTCTTTTTGTTATCTTCCTTTTTGGGACGATTGAGAAGAGTCATTTTGATCAGAAAAATGACGTGTTGCTGAAGGTTTTAAAGGTTTTCTTCCGTCGTTTAAGTGAAGCAAATAATTTATTGATTATAGCTTAAAACCACCTTGCTTAAATATGACTTTTGTCTTTCTGAATATCCAAAAGCTCAAAATACCCCTTGTAATTGCAAAATCAGTCACGCAATACCCCCTAAAGAGATTAAACATTTAAAAATAACATTCATTAAATACAATTTAAAACATTAGTTAAACTAAAATATAAAATAAAACAAATCTCTAAACTAAAATGATTCTCAAAATAATTGACCTCTTTGTTCGATTGAAACATTTGGTTGATCATATTAAAAGAATATTAAACATAAATTAGAAAGGATAGCCTTGGTATTTTATAAAATTTAATCACTTTAAAGGTTTTTGGGACTGATTTTAGAAACACTTGGATTTTTAGATATATGTATGAAAAGATGGGCAAAAGTGATATCTAAAATAATCACCTTGGTGTTTGGGATATTTTCCCATTTAAAATTAGTGTCCTATATCGTTTAAGTTAAGAAAACGACATCTTATATATATATATATATGTATGTATATATATATCTCCTTTGTTTCAACTTTATTGTTGTTGGAAACACAAAACGATATGTCGCTCCATGATTAAAGTTTCTTGTCTATAAAAAGAAAAAAAATGTACTCTCTATGTTTGGACTTGGAGAGATTAATTAGGGAGGGTCTCATCCATTTTCATGTTCTATTCTAATTTCTGCTTTTTTTTTTTTTTCTTTTTGGCTAAAGATTCTAATTTCTACTTTTTTTTTCTTCCTTCGTCCTTTTTCTGTCTGTAAAGTCCACCCAACTATAAGTTGTACTTGCCTTTAAACATTGTGAAAAGTTTGGTGTCGTTCCAAAGTATTAACGAACGACCGGAAACCGGCCACTAGGTCGTACGAAGGTAGTGGGTACAAAGCTCATAAAATTGTTTTTCAATGTTTCTACGTAAAACGGCATGTCGTCATGTTCAAACTTTTGTTGTCGTTTAAGGACGTTCCTTGTTAGAGTTTGTCGTCGTTTAACTCATGTAATGCTTTCTTGTGTTTCTTACGTTTGTTGTCGTTTTCCTAATAAGCGACTTGTAGTTTGTTTTCTGAATTTTGCTGTCGTTGTGTAGAACAGCAACATGTCGTTCTCTGTTAAGATTTTGCTTTTCAATGGAACGACATGTCATTTTAGTTTACAACTCTGTTCGGTGATCAAAACCCCGTTTGTATTGTAGATTGCATTTAAATATTTATTCAAATTGAATATTTGCATTCAAGTACATAATTTGAATTGTTTATTCAAATAAAATGTGTGTTTAACTAAATTTTTTCAAAATGTAACATTTGAATAACATAAAGATAGAAAAATGAGAGTGATACGGATTTTTAAATAGTGAGGATTTGAATTTGAATTTGAGTTAAATTATTATTAAATAGTGAAACATCCGATTGTTTCACTCTAATCAAATGTGTATTGCATTTGAATATAATAATAGCTATTCTAATAACTCATCCAAACATTTATTTATTTTTTAATTCTTATTTTCTTTGGGGATATTTAAAGTCTCACACAATACAGATAACTTTCAGATTAAGACTTCCATAAGTTGGAATTTAGATATTAGTTTTAAATAGATAGTATGACTTATGGCCTATATTTTAAATTCTTGCTAAGCCCCTGGCATGGTATTTGCAAGTGGATAACTTTTAGATTTAACATTGGCGCACGATAACTTTGAACATTAATTAGCCTAAATCTCAGTTAAAATTTTAAACCTTTAAGACATTAACCTTCAAATCATCCATATAAATTCAACCCAGATTTTCTTCAAATATCACCTCTAGTATTCTTCTAATTTCACTTCAATTCTTACTTGAACCGCCTTCTTATTTGCTAACTCATACACTCCATATCGTCCAAACATCTTGGAGTTGCTTTTCACTCGAGAAAACGACATATAGATGGAGATATGCAAGACCAACTTAACCACCAAAAAAAACCATGAAAGTGAAATATAAACCCAGGCAGACAAATAACCCTTTTAATCCTTTGATCTAAAAGGGGGAAAAGAATACAAAAAATGAAACCAAACGCAAATACTTGAATCTAATGGACCAGAGAATCGATACCATTCCCTTCACCAAAATCACCATAAGAATAATATTCACAGATTTAAATAAAAACGACACTAAAAAAGTGAGTAAAAAAAAAAAAAAAAAAAACTCGTAAGGAGCATTGGTGACATGAAGAGTCATAACAAGAGATCATCTCCAAAGAGGTAGAGGAGCCTCTCAACAGCCCAGCTGGGCTGCGATCTGGCCGCGGCGAGGCTCAGGCTCTGCGACTGCGAGGCGGTCAGGAAAGGCGCCCGGCAAAGCGGGCAGGTCTTGTGGTGTGAGTCATGGTTGTGATGGTCATCATGGTCTAGCCATCTGTCCATGCATTCTCTGTGGAAGACATGGCAGCAGTTCCTCAGCTCCCGGACCTCGTCGTTCGCCGTCAGGTGGCTGAGGCAGACGGCGCAGGTGTCCCAATGGCAGTTGTCGTTTGGCAACCTCTCTGTGATGTCTCCAAATGTGGTCAGGACCAGGCTGTCTCTGATCAATTGTGTTGAAGGACAAGAAGAAGAACAAGAGGGAAGAGGAAGGTTCTCAGAATCCAAGAGATTATTACTATTAGTAGTAGTATTGGTTCTGTTTCTGAGTCTGAGTGCCCATGAAAAAACACATCTCATGATGGCAATTACAAGAGCTGTTTTGTATAACATGTGGGTGAAAATCACACCTAAATTTAGATCATCCACAAACAAACCCATTGGAGAGAAGCCCAAGAATATGCAAGAAAACTAATAAAAATAAAAATAAAAATAAAAATAAAAATAAAAATAAAGAAAGAAAGCAAAATGAATTAGAAGAAAATAATGGAAGGAGGAGGAAGGAGGGAGAGGAAGGAAAAGGGGAAGAACTCAAGTGCCTTGAGGCTTCCTTATAAAGACTCAGAAAAGTTGATGCTTCCACTGGGAGAAGGAATCTCTTTTGCTTGCCTTTTTTCAAAAAAAATTTTTTTTTTATAAATTTGTTAATAATTTATTTTTAAATTTAAAACATATAATAGTTGTGCCTGTCAATGACTCACCAATTGCTAGCAAAAGAGTGTTTTTGACTCATCACTAGCTCATATGTTTTTGACCGTGTGTGCGCGTCCACATCAAATGGGCGGTGGCTTCCCTCTCTTAAACTTTCCTTTTTTCTTTTTAATTTTCTTAATTTCTTTGGCTTTTTTATTTATATATAATATACATGCATACATATACACATATATATATATATGTATATGCACGTAAAGCAAAAGCAGATGGGCCTGCTGATCTTAAAAAAGACTCCACACCGTCTTTCCATTGTACTTTATTAGCAAACAATATATGGCAAATAACATCACATGCGCAACCTTCTAGCCACTTTCTTTGGTATCTCAGCTGTAATTTAAATTTTTCATTTCAATTTTTATCTTTTTTTTTAATTAATAAAAATTATAATTAATTTTTAAAAAATTAACTTACTATAATTTAAAATTTTCAATTCTAATTTTCGAACCAAACGAACGTTATAACTCTATCTCTCCGTGTGATTGTATATATTTATAAAGATACAGAGAGAGAAAGATCTAAGCCAAATTGTTTAGTTGAACAGAAAAGGCTCCACCACACTACAGTGAGACAGGTATACATGGTTTTCAATTTCATGATACGTGAGCATGAGCCAAGTGGGCAGAGCAAGTGTGTTAATTTCGTACCAAATCCTAGTCAGATCCCACAAAACCCACTATCATTTCCTTTATTACTTTATGAAAAATATATGAAAATAAAATTTTCCAGGACAAAAACCACCACCCCTATGTCACTGTGGCTTTGAGATAATCATGAAAACACATGTGAAAATATCATTTGAACGTAAGCAAAAATATATAATATATATATATGTATCATTTGAACACGACCTGCCCAAATCTCCACCTCTCTGGAAAAGACGAAAAGACTCGAAAGAAAGAAAGAAAGAAAGAAAGAAAAAAAAGAAGAAAGAAGACTTATCCAGGCTTTTATTTGATCATCATCATCGACAGTCCTCCTCTGACCACGCCTCTGATATTTTTACACCATGCAAACTTTGAAACAAAAAGGTGCTGACTGGTATAGTGACTAATATATGATCTAATTCTTACACCCACAACGGTAGGTAGATGGGTTGATAAAGGGAGAAGATGATTTTACTAGACTTCTTCTTTTTATCTATTTAGGTTTGATTTTTTTTATTTTTTCTTAGATTTCGATTCAACTTTAACTATTAAAACATGATTTGATGATAATATGATAAACACTGGATTGACGATTGAGAGAAATTAATATGTAGACCTATCTCTATCATTTTTAGGAAAAGAGAATCCTATCTGCAAAACTAAAAACTTCAAAATAATGAAACCGCCCCAAATCTTTTTATTCGCCAAAAATATATGATCTAATTCCTTTCCACAAATCCAACGATTGAGAAGTATATGGCCTAATATATGCGCATATTTTCAATCTTATCTGCACAAAACAAAGCTGACCATTTGGAAAAAGACGGTGATATAAAGTGAGAGTTTTTCCTCTCTCTCTCTCTCTCTCTCTCTCTCTTTCTTTTTTTATTTTTTGAAGAGTGCATTTTGCATTGTTTTATAAGGACATGTTACTGGCACTACCATGAATCGTGCCCGAGTACTTTTAGTCAAATGCATATCCATCAGTTTCTCAAACATTTTCATAAGAAGAAACAGATCAATTGCGCTAGTAGATTGAGGTTGCAAAGGAAGTGTACAGAAGAACTCTCAGCTCTATTGCTGACCGAACTACTTGTGCTCTTTCATCTTCTCTCGCATCTTAAATTGCAAAGTAACAGGAGCACAGTCCAATGGCGTTTCCCCTAAGAAGAGACAACTAGTTAGGAATAGGATCTAACTAACATTCAGATAATATCAGAGAAAGACACATTTATATTTTGGGACTATTTTGATCTATGCGCCATGAAGTGTCACTCCCACTTTACCTCATGAACTTTAAAAACTCCTACTTTGCTTCCTGAACTTTGAATTTAACACCACTTTCCCTTTTTTATCAGAATCTCAGTTTAAAAAATGCAAAAAAAGTTAGTTAAATACAGTCACGTGGTCTTTCTCTGTTTGTTTTTAGCAAAAATCCTAGTAGAATGGGCTTAGTAAGACTAATTCTCCTATTTTTTCGTCTGTTTTTAACTGAAAGTGAGGTTAAATTCAAAGTTTACGGGGGCAAAGTGAGAGTGTTTAAAGTTTAGGAGGCACAGATGAAAATAACCGTATATCTTATTACATCCATTTGCGCAACAGGCAAGAATGCCCACCCCCCAACCCAACTCTCCTCTGGATCATGACACATTTATATGCCCAAATTTTTCCAGTAATGTTCTGATCACTGATGTGCCAAATAAATACCGCCACTAGTCAGCAATCCAAACTATACTTTATAAGAGGGTCAGGAAATGATTACCCTGAGCGTTCTTGTAGTTCAGACTGGCTCCACTGTCCATGAGGGCGAAAGCTATCTCAGTTTGATTAAAAACTGCCGCCTGCACCCAATTAATCCAGAAATGAGCATCATATGATTCAAAGAAACGGGATGCACATGCAGTGATGAAGCCATAATTTTTCTTTGGTAAATTTTTAAGAAAAGAAAAGCTGAGAGCCCCCCAAGTCCTTGCTTCCCTCTGTGCGTGTGCACATATATCTATTATATAGTATATACATATATGTGTGTATATATATAGAGAGAGAGAGAGAGTACCAAATGTAGCAAAGATGACCCTTGCTTGTCATGGTAATTTGCATCCACACCCTGACAATAGGAGAACACATAAGCATTCATTTCAAACATTAATTTTTTACCAAAGTAGTAGTAATAACTCCACCTGTCCCAGAAGCTTCTTGACTGCAGCAGTGTCACCATTCTTTATAGCTTCTCTCATTCCCTAAGCAAACCACACAAATAAATAATTCAGAGCAATTAAATCCGCTCTAGTCATTTATCGTTACTTCACGCAAATATATCACAACTTATACCTCCCCATTGGGCTCATAATCCATCTGAGAATTATCTGAGCTGCCATTGTACACTTGACCACGATTGAAAACAGAACTGAAAATGTGCATAAATTGAAGATATCAAAGGGTGTAAGAGATCGTAATATGGCATCAAGCTCATGAATGACCAATTTATAGCAAACAAAAGGAAAACTTGTGCATATATCCATAAATATTCACTTAAAAAAAAGGAGGTAGATCTCTTTAATTGTGTACCATGGACAATAATACAAAAAGGGAAAGTTAAGGATCGCAATCCAGATTTCAAATAAAATTGGCATCATATAGGAACCACTTTAGTCCAGGGAATGTAAAATAACGTCTCAACTCCATTCAAGTGTAGCAGTCAGAGAGAGCACCAAGAAAAAACTATTTAAAAAAAAAAAAAAAAAGAAAAGAAAAGGCCAGAGCTCTGTAATCACTCAGTAAATCAAGAAGATGGGAACCTAATCAAAAGTATTGCTGGCCACCTACCTAGGCTTGCTATTCGAAGTGGAACCCTTATTCTTGAAAGCAGTTTCAGTTTTCTTCGGTTTTGGATGCAACTGTGGGACAGAAGTAGATAAGGGTTTCTTCTGCCACAAAGGAAACCAAATCTGTGAGATGCACATGTGGTTCTGTAGATACATCCAAAGAAAATGCAAATTTTATACCTGTAGGGGAAGTGCATCCACTGATGGGGCTGGAGCTTCACAGATGCATAGAGGCATTCCACACTTACAATCTACAACACCTGACACAGGTCGATGCACTGCAGCTGGCTCAGGTTTCATTTTTACATCATCATCGATGGTTAAACTAGAAACCACATCTGTTACAGAATCAGCTTCCTTTGATGAAGCCTGTGTATTGTCTTTCCCAGGTCTACGCCAATGCAAAAGATGTCACCACTTTAGAAATCAAATGCGTATGATAAAGAAAAAATAATTTTACATTTTCAAAAAAAAAATAATAATAATAATTTTAAGAGAGGGGGGAAAAAAAGGAAAGGATAATATCCCCAGGATGAATGAGGGTAGCAAACATCCAGACAAAACAAGAAAAGAAAATGGCAACAGAAACTAAAGGCCGCTAGCAAAGTACTAAGACATCTTCACTAATCATGTCTCCTTTCTCATCCAAGATAGCCACTTGGACGAAATCAGCAGGGCAAAGTGATAAAGTAGGGAGCAGCAGCAGAACAGGTGATATATTTGATATTGGTATTCTTCTTCAGTTATTATTTATTTTCTATCAGCTTTCCCTTTATTTCCACGACATTGACAAAACTCTGATCCTTAACACATCTCTAAAGGTAGGAGTTGAACTCTTATAGTAGGAACTGCTTTGCAGATGAAGTGAGAAGTAAGGTGACTAAGAAAATTAAATTCTTATAAACATCACATTGAACCGGATTATTTACCTTGAGGAATTATTAAAACACTCAGCACAAACTCTGACAGGCGAGTGAATGCCAAATTGTGGTAGAGTCTGAATATGGGCACGGAACATGATTGCTCAATGGAATTTCATGTAGTCGTAAACTCACCATGAAAACGAGTAAACTCTTTAAAAACATAGAAAGTAACGGCAAAGGGGAGATTAGAATAAGAAACTGATACAACATACCATTTGATTCGACGAATGTTCATGACACAATGTCCTGCCACAACATCGACAATGATGCTGCAAAACAGAATCCGAAATGAGGCAAATAAACTTGGCCATGATGACAGAGCTCAGTGAACCTACAACTAGATTTCCTACAAGTGAAAGTGCAAATAAATAACGGTGTAAAGAATTCAAAAATGATTCTTGGTCCGTTCCGACCGCCCGAAGACAAATAAAATATGCCATGATGAGAGAGCTCAGTGCCCAAAGTGAGAACTACTATTAACAAGAACAACCATACAAAGTGAACTTATAACTAGATCTCCTAAAATTGGAAAAGCATATAAACAACAGTGTAAAGGATTCAAACATGATTGTTGATTCGTTCCGACCACTCGGAATTCAAATGTCCGGAGCAACCTTGACTGAACTAGTGGCAGTATAAGCCTATAAAGACAAAGTGATAAATCAACAGTGTCAATCTAGACAAAGCTCCCAATTCCCATACCGAACATGCAATAACAATTTACAAGCTTCAATCAAAAAACGGCATAAAATCAACACACTGATCCTCATCCTCTTACTTCAATCCTGATCCCATTCCATTTTTCCCACCAAGAAAAATGCCCAAAATATAGAACAAAACTAGATTCTTGGAGCTTAACCACGCCCAGTGAAATCCCCAATTTAGAATCTAAGAAAGCAATCCAATAAGATCAAAAATTCGAAACTTTACACGCATCAGAAAATCACAAAAATCACTAAGCGCAATTTATATATATATATATATATATATATAAATTCGCACAGATTCGATAGAAAATTGTATGAAATTACGAAAAGAGATGAGAATGGGGATGAGGGTTACCCGTCGCCGGAAGGTGTTGAAGCTGCATTTGCAGACGTCGCAGCGCGCTGATTCTTGGAAAGCAGGAGGCTCCATAGCGCATATAGATTATATATATATATATATATATATATGCCTATATACGTAATTATATATAGAAGTGTGAATTTATATGTTTCTGATCCAATAGAGGTATGTATATATATATGTGTGTGTATGTGTATGTGTGTTGATAGATTAATCGGATTTCAGAATAAACCGATTTTTGGAAGATCTGACTTCTAAAGATGATGATTTCCGGTTGTTATAGTCTTCTATTTTTGCAATTTATTTTATTTTATTTTATTTTTGAAAAATTAAGCTCGGGATCTTTTTTGGGTTTATAACTAATAGTCTTTTTTTAGTAAGTTTTTTACTAAATAACCTAAATTTTTAAAAATTGGTTAAAAATTTAAATTTTTAAAAATTAGTTAAAAGTCTTTTTTTTTTTTTTCTTATAATAGTCAATCAATTTTATAAATAGTTAATCATTAATTGATTATATTATACACTTAATCACTGATTGACTATTAATAAATCATTGATTAATTATAATATAACTCACAAATTTTGTAGTCAATCACTGATTGAACATAAAAAATATCATTAATTTTTCAGTCAATCAATGATTAACTATGGATAAATCATTTATCTACCATTAAAAAAATTTAAAAAAAAAATAACTTTCTCTCTCTTTCCTTCTCTCCCACCCACAAGCTCTCTCTCTCTCTCTCCTCACAACCGTTTGGTCTTTTTGCCACTATAGTCACCAAAAACTCATGTCGGCACAGCTTGCGACCTCACCTTCAATGGTGGAGATCGGTGACGATTGAGATCTACAACGTGATCACCTCCCACTGTTACAATCTCCTCCTAAATGCCACCGAGTTACAAATTTGGTTGATGGTCACCGGTTTTTGTTGCCATCATGGAAGCTCAATCGCAAGGAGAGGAAAAGGAGAGAAGGAGGGGAGACGTTTGGGAAAAATGAAAATCAATTGAGCAAAACATATATTAAGTTATTTAACTAAATAAAAGAAAGTTTGACCATCTATTATATTAGATAATAAACATAAGCCATACACCTTAATTATTCATCTTTTTTTACCCGTTCCTAATTTAATAGATAGTCAATTTTTTTTTATTTATTTATTTAGCAAGATGGTCATTTGTCATTTTTTCATATTTGATCAATTAGTGATTGATTATAATCAAATAAAAATTGATTATGAAAACTGATAATTTACGTTATGACCATTGACTTCGATCAAAAACTGGTTGACTAAATTACCATTATTATATGAAACATAATTAATAGACTATTCAAGAAAATTATTTGATAAAAAAAAGCTTTTTAACTAAATTTTTTTATAATTTTTTCATTTATTA
>CM046383.1:8584650-8606971 GCA_025413485.1 Ficus microcarpa | reverse complement strand
TGTCCCCTTTCTCTTCTATGTCCGAACCCTAATTTTTGAAAAAATAATTTTTTTTTTCGGTGGGTAAGAGGGTAAAGTTGTGAATGAATTTTTCTGTGGGTTTTTTTGGTTTCATTCTTTTGGAATGGTTGGTTTTGATTTTTGAATTTTTCTTCAGATTTTCGATGTCTAATTTTCGAATGATGGTCTTCTCTTCTGTCTTTTTTTTTTTTTTTTTTTCGGAGCAAATGGTCTTCTCTTCTGTGTTTTTTTTTTTTTTTTGGAGCAAGTGTTTTGCATGTTGAATCTGTACATTGTAATCTATTGTTGAAACGTTTTTGTGATTGTTGGACACAAAGGCAGAGTACAAAATCTCTTCTGTCTTTTTTTTTTTTGTTTTTTTTCGGAGCAAATGTTTTGCATGTTGAATCTGTACATTGTAATCTATTGTTGAAACGTTTTTGTGATTGTTGGATACAAAGGCAGAGCAAAAACGTCAACAAAATATTGGGTATGTTGATTTCTTTCGTTTTGTCGCTTTGTTTAATTTGGGTATTGTTTGACATTTTTTTCTTTTTGTTCATTTAGTTTTTTGAATGGTTTTTGTAGATTCGGATGGTAATGCTGAGAAAATGGACAAATGGAAATCTTCAGACGAACATTGAGGATTTTTTGTCTCCTGGTTTTTCAATCTGTAGTTTTTAGCTTTTTTCCCTCCCCGGGTAATATAATGATGATTTTCTTTGCTTTGTTGATTTTGTTTGCAATTTTGGTATTATTAGTTTTGTGTTTGTGATGTCATATTACAATGAATTTTTCGTCTGTTTTAACTGTTTGGTGAAAAATTTACTGATTGTGGTTTCTGATTATATAGTTAGATTCGAACGATTAGTTAAACGTTTTCTATTGTTTAGTTATATGCTTATGATTATAGTTTCTGTGTGCTGTCTTTTATATTTAATGCTTTTATATTGTTTTTTTTTATTTCATTGTAATTATGTGATTTGCTGGGGTTCTGTAGATTACTGTTTATTGTTACTTTGATTGAAATTTTTTTTCCGGCTGTCTTTTTATCATTAATGCGATTAATTAATGTGAAATTTTTTTTTATCTATTATCTGCAAACCATTTCTCATTCTGTCTTCCACCGACTTTTTTTAGCTGCATTGCTTTCTTTTGTAGACAAAATCTATTTATTTATTGCTTTACCCATTTCGTCCACCATTAATGCATTTCTGATATTCTCTCCTCTCAACTGTTCTGTTTTGAACCTTAATTAGCTTCCGTACAAAGTTCCTCCATTTCCTCCACCATTAATACATCTATGATATTCTCTCCTTTCGAGTGTTCTGTTTTGAACCTTAATTAGCTTCTGTCCAAAGCTCTTCACTTTTGTTATCCAGGTACTATTATGTTTATTTAAGGCTTTTAATTAGTCTTGATTGCTGTTTTTATTCTATATATTGTTAGTAGTTTGTTTTTTCCTCTTTGTATTAATTTCTTTCTTCTGTGAATATGTTTATTATTATGGTGATAATATTGTGAATAGATTAAATTTTTTTCCTGCTTGCCGTTTTTATGCGCTTCTGTTTTGTGTTTTGCTGTCTCTTTTTTTTTTTTTTTGGTTCTTTTTTTTTTTGTTTGCCGTTTTATATGATGAGTTTGATTGTTTTCTGTAGTGTTTTTTCCCTCTTTCTTTCCCCCTTCCGCTTCTCCTATTCTGGATTCTGAAATTTTTTGGTGTAAATATTTTTAATAAAAAGTTTTAGATTACAGGTTTCCTACGCTATGATGATCTTTATTTAACCATGCAATAACACATATACCAGATTTTTTCTCTAATTTGGTATATGATGCTGAATATCGTATTATTGATTGCATATACTATTTGACTATCTTCATGGTTGCCGTGGGTGTTTCGGAGGTTGTGTTCGGTTTGTTTTTGTCATCCTATAATAGTATTCACTATATAATGCTTCTTTTATATTATTGTAATGTTTTCTGTAGTGTTTTTTTCCTCCTTTTTTTCCCCTTCCGCTTCTCCTATTCTGGATTCTGAAATTTCTTGGTGTAAATATTTTTAACAAAAACTTTTAGATTACAGGTTTTCTATGCTATGATGATCTTTATTTAACCATGCAGTAACACATATACCAGATTTTTCCTCTAATTTAATATATGATGCTCAATATCGTATTATTGATTGCATATACTATTTGACTATCTTCATGGTTGCCGTGGGTGTTTGGGAGGCTGTGTTCGGTTTGTTTTTGTCATATTATAATAGTATTCATTATATAATGCTTCTTTTATGTTATTGTAATATCCTAGAACTTTTTTATTTTTTTAATCTATAATAATTATTTTCCCTATACTATTTATCTTCTCTGTTTGATAAAAATCTTTCTAAGATTTGGCGTCTTTTTTTTTTTTTTTTGGGACACATTCCGAGCATCATACTTGGTAGCTGTGAAAGATAATGTTGAATTGTAGTGTGACTATCATTGATAGATAATGAGATCTGAGCATATTTTAAATTATTTAAAAAAATTTTCATGTTGTTTTTGGTAGTATATATATTTATGTATATTTATATATTGGTTGTCTCTTTGGATTAGTTTTGGGATACATTCCGAACACTATACTTGGTAGCTGTGAAAGATAATGTTGAATTGTATTGTAATTATCATTGATAGATAATGAGATCTGAGCATATTTTAAAATATTTAAGAAAATTTTCATGGTGTTTTTTGTAGTATATATGTTTATGTATATTTTTATATTAGTTGTCTGTTTGGATTAGTATACATAGAACGTGGGTGTTTAAGAGGCTGTGTTCGGTTTGTTTTTGTCATCTTATAATAGTATTCACTACATATTGCTTCTTATATATTGTTGTAATATCGTCGAACTTTTTTTTATTTTTTTAACCTATAATAACTATTTTCCCTATATTATTTATCTTCTCTGTTTGATAAAAATCTTTCTAATACTTGGCCTCTTTTTTTTTTTTAATTTTTTGGGACACATTGCGAGCATGATACTTGGTAGCTGTGAAAGATAATGTTGAATTGTATTATGACTATCATTGATAGATAATGAGATCTGACCATATTTTAAATTATTTCAAAAAATTTTCATGCTGTTTTTTATAGTATATATGTTTATGTATATTTATATATTGGTTGTCTTTTTGGATTAGTTTTGGGATACATTCCGAACACCATACTTGGTAGCTGTGAAAGATAATGTTGAATTGTATTGTGATTATCATTTATAGATAACGAGATCTCAGCATATTTTAAAATATTTAAGAAATTTTCATGTTGTTTTTTGTAGTATATATGTTATGTATATTTATATATTGGTTGTCTGTTTGGATTAGTATATATAGAACAAAATGTATTGCATATTTTATTTTCTTTTTTTTTAATGATTTTTTTTGGTTATTATTTCTATTTCATTTGTTGTTACATACTTTGATTCATTTCCCTTTACTTTTTTTTTTTTTATGTTTTTTTTCTCTATCTATTACCCGGGGAACCTTTTTGTTTGGTTTTTTTTTTTTTTTTTTGGGGTTATATTGGTGTAATATTTAAATTTGTTACAAGGATTTATGTATTTAAATAGTTTTATGATTAGAAATTATTGTAATTTCATTGTATGATTTAAGTTTTTTATCATGTAATTTGATAATTTTTATTTGTATGAATAAATTTGTTTCTCCTATAGAATATTTACTGGTTAATTAGTATGAGTTAATTTATTTATGATTTAATTTAGTTAATCTAAATTCTTATCAAATATATTAAACCTGTAAAAAAAAAAAGATGTTTTCTGAAAAAAAAAAATACCATTAGTTAACAATTTGGTAAATTAGATTTTTTCATTAATCAAGTTTGAATTTTTTTTAATAAATTCGTATCCCATAATTTAGCATAATTTATTTGTAATTTAATTTAATAAATATAGGTTCTCATTGAAAAACAATAAAGTCTACACCATAATATTTTCATAACTTATTATATATGAGCAATAAGTAAATTTTGAAGCAAAATTTTCACTTATCCATATAGAATCGTATGCAATTGAACAATACTATACAAATTATAAAAACTTAACATTACATAAATATAACAATAAATAGAAATTAGAAAATATTGACTTGAGAAAATTTTAAAAAGAAAATAAAATTAAACATGTAAGAATTGTAAAATATACCGTCACAAAAAATTTTACGGGTCAAAAGATTAAATAAGAGTTAAAAAATTTAATTTAACAGATAAGGAAAATTTGATATTATACATACCAAAAATAATAATAATAATAATAAATTACAATCAAAAAATTAATATTTTATTCGTTTAATTTTAGATAAAATAAAATTCTATGTAACATAAAATTGTAAAAATAAACTAATATCTAAAGATTATAAAATGTTAAATTTAAAAAAAAAAATTTACGTCAAACAAGAAAAAGAATTAAATTAATTAAACTAATATAGTTAAATTATAATATCAAAAAATCAAATATTAACCAATTAGCTACGAAAAAACCTAAAATTGAATTAAATAATAAAGTAAAAAGTGATATTTTATATACTTAATTTTACAGAAAATAAAATTATGAAAATAAAATAATATTTAAAAATCATAAAATTTTAAATCTTAAAAAATTTATATGGAAAAAAAAAGTTGGGACTAAATTAAGTTATCAAAAATTAAATTAACATAGTTAAATTATAATTTCAAAAAATCATAGAGTAATGAAAAATTGAAATAAAAAATATTTAATAAAAATTTGTTAATATAATTTAGAATTATACTATTATACTAAAACAGAAGTGATTTTTACTGTTCTTTATACAGTATTCAATAGTATTTTTTCCTTCTTTTCTCTTTGTTTTCATGGGTTGGCTACAGTAGTGCACAGTGTTACACAGTGAAATTACGATTTTGCCCTTATATTTTCTTCTTTCTTTTGGATCCGTACAGTAAAATACCAATTTTATCCCTCCCTAACACTCTCTGCCACTGTCCCCTCAGCAGTGCTATTCACTGTGTATGAACAGTAAAAATATTGTTCATGCACTGTTCGATGAACAGTTTTTTTTTTTTTTTTCTTTTTTTCTTTACTTTTTTTTTTTACGTTGGCTCACGTTTTTTACGTTGGCTCTGTTTTTTTTTTTTTTTTTACGTTAGCTGCTGCTTTTTTTTTCTTTTTTCTTTATTATTATTATTTTTTACGTTGGCTATGTTGTTGTTGTTGTTTTTTTTTTTTGTTTTTTCCTTTTTTACTTTTGTTGTTGTTGTTGTTGTTGTTTTTTTTTTTTTTTTTTTTTTTTTTTTTTTTTTTTTACTTTTGATGTTGTTGTTGTTCCTTTTTTTTTTCTTTTTTTTTTTTTTTTTTACTTTTGGTGTTTTGTTACATTTTTTTTTACTTTTGTTACTTTGCTTTACTACTCAGTGAATAATTTTTTTTTTAAATTTTCGTTGCTTTGTTACAGTTTTTTTTAAAATTTTTGCTGCTTTGCTACAGTAAAAAGATATAATATTTCACTGTTTAATAAATAGTGATTTTTGTTTTGTTTTTTTTTTAGTTTTTGTTGCTTTTGCTATACAGTTCTTTTTTTCTACAGTAATGCACAATAACTGTTTTTTCTACAGTAAACTGTCGATTTTGCCTCTATTCTATGTACTGATTTTGGCTTATCTATAGTGAAAGGACGGTTTTGTCCTGATATATTTTGCCTTTTTTTATGCTAAATTTTAGACATTAGATTTTGATCTATTGTTGTATTGTGTTTTTTCTTATTTTGCCTTTTTTTTATTTTTTTATTTTTAAACAATTTTTTACTTTAAAATTTTTATCTTTATTTCAGATTTTTTTTTGTGTCTTTTTTGTTTCTTTTGTTCTATTTTTTAAAGACCCCTTTTTTTAAGGATTTTGTATGCAATTTTTTTTTTCTTTTTTGTTTGTTTTGTTTTATATTTTAAAAATCATTTTTTTTTGTTTTTGCATGTATATAACCTGATAAAAAAAATTTTATTTTTTTTAAAACAGTAAAAAAAGAAGAAAATGAGTTATATATTTTATTTTATTATAATGTTTTTGTTAGGGTTAGTTTTTTCTGATTCTTTTGAGTTTAAAAATTTTTGTTCTTTTTTTTTCGTTTTCTGCTTTATTTTTGTTTTAATTTTTTTTCTTTAAATGAGTATAACTACAGAAGATTTTTTTTTTCTTTTTTGCTTTTGTTTTCATTTTTATTATTGTTAGTACTATTGTCATTTTAATTGTTAGGAGAAATCTTGAGAATAATTATATTGATTATAATTATAATATTTATCTTAACCAATTTTTTTTATCATATAATATTTAGTTATTTATTTATTTTTTTCTTCATTTCCCGTGCAACGCACGGGTATTAAACTCGTATACTAATCTAAAGACATAACCAATATATAAATATACATAAACATATTCAGTACAAAAAAACAGCATCAAAATTTTTTTAAATAATTTAAAATGTGTTCAGATCTCATTTTCTAAATGATAGCTATTATACAATTCAACATTATCTATCACAGCTACCAAGTATGATGCTTGGAATGTGTCCAAAAAAAAAAAAAGGATAAAAAAGGTGCCAAATGTTAGAAACGTTTTTAAATATACATAAACATATTCACTACAAAAAAACCAATATATTAAAATGTGCTCAGATCTATATATACTAATCTAAAGACATAACCAATATATAAATATACATAAACATATTCACTACAAAAAAACAGTATCAAAATTTTTTTAAATAATTTAAAATGTGCTCAGATCTCATTTTCTAAATGATAGCTATTATACAATTCAACATTATCTATCACAGCTACCAAGTATGATGCTTGGAATGTGTCCAAAAAAAAAAAAGGATAAAAAAAGGGGCCAAATGTTAGAAACGTTTTTATCAAACAGAGAACATAAATAGTATAGGGAAAATAATTTTTATAGATTAAAAAGATAAAAAAGTTCTAAAATATTACAATAATATAAAAGAAGCATTATATAGTGAATACCATTGTTGGATAACAAAAACAAACTGAACACAGCCTTCCAAACACCAACGGCAACCATGAAGATAGTCAAACAGTATATGCAATCAATAATCTAGCATTCAGCAACATATACCAAATCAAAGGAAAAATTTGGTATATGTGTTATTGTATGGTTAAATAAAGATCATCATAGCATATAAAAATTATAATCTAAAAGTTTTTGTTAAAAATATTTACATCAAGAAATTTCAGAAACCAGAATAGGAGAAACGGAAGGAGAAAAAAATGAGGAAAAGAACACTACAGAAGACAATCAACTCACTGTATAAAATGGGAAACCAAAAAAAAAAAAGCAAAAAAAAAAAAAAGAGAGAAGAAAACAGAAGGGCATAAAAACGGCAGAGGAGAAAAAGTTTAATCTATTCACAATATTATCACCATAATAAGAAATATATTCACAGAAGAAAGAAATCAATGGAAAGCCGAAAAAACTACTAACAATATATAAAATAAAAACAGCAATGAAGACTGATTAAAAGCCTTAAATAAACATAATAGTACCTGGATAACAATAGCAAGCAGCTTTGGACAGAAGTTAGTTAACGCTCAAAACAGAACACTTCAGAGGAGAGAATATCAGAGATGTATTAATGGTGGAGGAAATGGAGGAACTTTGGACAGAAGCTAATTAAGGTTCAAAACAGAACACTCGAAAGGAGAGAATATCAGAGATGTATTAATGGTGGAGGAAATGGAGGAACTTTGGACGGAAACTAATTAAGGTTCAAAACAGAACAGTTGAGAGGAGAGAATATCAGAAATGCATTAATGGTGGACGAAATGGGTAAAGCAATAAATAAATAGATTTTGTCTACAAAAGAAAGCAATGCAGCTAAAAAGAGTCGGTGGAAGATAGAATGAGAAATGGTTTGCAGATAATAGATAAAAAAAAAATTTCACATTAATTAATCGCATTAATGATAGAAAGACAGCCGGGAAAAAAATTCCAATCAAAGTAACAATGAACAGTAATCTACAGAACCCCAGCAAATCACATAATTACAATGAAATTAAAAAAAAAAACAATATAAAAGCATTAAATATAAAAGACAGCACACAGAAACTGTAATCATAAGCATATAACTAAACAATAGAAAACGTTTAACTAATCGTTCGAATCTAACTATATCATCAGAAACCACAATCAGTAAATTTTTCACCAAACAGTTAAAACAGACGAAAAATTCATTGTAATATAACATCACAAACACAAAACTAATAATACCAAAATTGCAAACAAAATCAACAAAGCAAAGAAAATCATCATTATATTACCCGGGGAGGGAAAAGAGCTAAAAACTACAGATTGAAAAACCAGGAGACAAAAAATCCTCAATGTTCGTCTGAAGATTTCCATTTGTCCATTTTCTCAGCATTACCATCCGAATCTACAAAAACCATTCAAAAAACTAAATGAACAAAAAGAAAAAATGTCAAACAATACCCAAATTAAACAAAAGCGACAAAACGAAAGAAATCAACATACCCAATATTTTGTTGACGTTTTTTGCTCTGCCTTTGTATCCAACAATCACAAAAACGTTTCAACAATAGATTACAATGTACAGATTCAACATGCAAAACATTTGCTCCGAAAAAAAAAAAAAAAAAAAAAAAAAAAAAGACAGAAAAGATTTTGTACTCTGCCTTTGTGTCCAACAATCACAAAAACGTTTCAACAATAGATTACAATGTACAGATTCAACATGCAAAACACTTGCTCCAAAAAAAAAAAAAAAAAAAACACAGAAGAGAAGACCATTTGCTCCGAAAAAAAAAAAAAAGACAGAAGAGAAGACCATCATTCGAAAATTAGACATCGAAAATCTGAAGAAAAAATTCAAAAATCAAAACCAACCATTCCAAAAGAATGAAACCAAAAAAACCCACAGAAAAATTCATTCACAACTTTACCCTCTTACCCACCGAAAAAAAAAATTATTTTTTTCAAAAATTAGGGTTCAGACATAGAAGAGAAAGGGGACAGCGAACTTATAAAAAAAAACCCACTGGAAAAAATCATCTAAAAGTTTCCGAAGCGGAAAAAATTTCGGGGGGAAAAAAAACCAACAACAATGAAGTAAAACTAAACTTCCAACTCTAGAAAGAAGAAATACAACTAACCGAGAGAAACCATCTTGAATCCAAACCAAACCCGCCGAGACCGCACCACAAAGATGAGACAGAGAAAGCCAGAACAATAGAGAAAGAGAGAGAGAGAGACGAAACATGTTTAAAGAGAAAATGGAGCTCATAATCAATGGTGGAAGGTAGAAGAGAAAGAGGAAAAAAGGGTTTTCAAAATGAAAACTTCGGAGAAGCACAGAGAGAGAGAGAGAGAGAGAGAGAGAGAGAGAGAGAGAGAGAGAGAATGGCTGAGAAAGTGAATGGGCGGCTGAAGAGAAGAGAAGGAGAGCAAATAGGGTTTCGGGGGCAAAGCCGTCCATTCCCTGTGGCTTTCCCACCCGGTAGGCACATTGATAAGGGCAAAATAGTAATTGCACTGTGTAAAACTGTGCATTACTGTAGACTCAACCGGGAAAAAAAAAAAAAAAAAGCCCAAAACACTGTATATTACTGTAGAGGGAACAGTAAAATGACCCTTCTTCTTTAGTATATACTAAAATAGTAATTGCACTGTGTAAAACTGTGCATTACTGTAGACTCAACCGGGAAAACAAAAAAAAAAAAAGCCCAAAACACTTTATATTACTGTATAGGGAACAGTAAAATGACCCTTCTTCTTTAGTATATAGTATATAATTATGTTATGTTATTCTATTATGCCATACACCCACTGTCACATCATCAATGGAGTAAAATTTTCAACCCTTTCGATCATATTTGGACGATATGAATTAAAAGAGATACATCAAATTAAAAATTGAACGCTTACACATGTTCACACTGAAAATTTTAGGGGGTGTTTGGTTCGCGAGTTCATCTCCGTTCCAACTCAAATTTTTTTTGTCTTTTCTCAAAAAGTTTTTGTCTTTTTCCCAAAAAGTTTTTTGTCTTTTCTGAAAATTCAAAAAAATTTACTATTACAATTAAAATATTTCAACTCAAACTAGCGAACCAAACACCCCTTTAACCAAAAAAAGGAAAAAAAAAGAGAACATCTCGTTGCCGTGAGCAATGCTGTTCGGCATCCTCTGGTACCATCTACGCATAGCTCCGTATCTGTAACAAAGTTCACACGTCAACAAGCGCATGACAAAGTTCCATCCTTTGTGCTATGCGCAAGGCATATTGCGTTTCAACATATCAATTTCAACTTAACTAGGTCCCACTAAAAATCACTATAACCAGCCTCTTATACACGTGGAGCTCTAGCACTAAGAATTCACCAGAGAGGTGGATCGTCGATTTCTGGGTTGAGGAGATAGTGTAAACCAGCCTTGGCCGATCAATTTTTTGGTCAATGCTGGCGAGCTCACGATGTGGTCGACGCCGGTGAATTCGCAATGTTGTGGATGCCTACTTGCGCTTATGCTAGACCTCCGAATCTCACAGCAGGAATAGTTCGTGCTCAGAGACTACCCACGTGACTCACCACTGTGGTCACAATATAGGTGGCCTCCTAGGTCCCTTCTCCAAACATCGAGTTCAACCATTCGATTGTGTTGATGTTGTTATTGAAGGGGAGGAGCCTTGGAAGGGGAAGTCGACAATGCCGCCAACATTGCCTTGGAGGATTATGGTGTGCTTTAGGCCGTCACGAGCCTAGAGCAAGTCGAGTTCGACTCCGTGAGTCAGCAGAAAAGGCCCTCTTGAGTTGGAGAAATTTGGAGGCACCGTATTGGCAGTTGTTTTTGTTTTTTTGTTTTTTAAGTCTAGTTGGTGGGTTTTGTTAGTCTATTTTATTTAGGTGGTCTTTAACCCTTTTTTAGTCCTTAGATTTCAATGTTAGGGTGAATAATTTTTATCCTATCAATGGAAAAAGCTTACCCCATTGTAGAAGTCCCCCAATTATATTAATCGCGGTAATATTTTTTTTTATCATGCTTACACTTTAAATTTTAATATAAAAAGTTGTAAATTCTCTGACCAAATATATATATATATATATATCAAACTCTATAATTAAAACACATTTGATTTTCATATATGATAATTTTGAACAAACTATCGTGGAATATATTATTGATAGTTTAAGGATTGATTTTAGGACAATTTAAAGTTTAAGAACTCGTTTGGGAGAACTTTTAGAGATGTAGATTTGCCATTAGGACATTTGGAGTTGAGATAAATTTGGGAAATGCAGGTTTGGGGTAAAAAATTCCGGAAAAAAAAAAAAGGTTGTTTTCGGAATTTTGTGTTTAGTGAAAGAATAATTGGAAAAAGAAATATTTAGGGATACATGTTTTATTGATTTTTAAATAAAAAAATTGTTAAATAATAAACTTTTAGAAAAGACTTTTGGAAACTCAAAAGTCCCCAAACGTTCGTTTGCAAACCAGATGATATTTCACTGTTTTACAAAGTGTCCCTAAATGAAACCTAAAGACTATATGAAATTGAACTTGAAACTCTACCAAACAGATTTGTAATAGTCACTTTTTGAGAGCTTGCAGCGCAAGTCACCCAATAATTGGATAGTGGAAGGAGTCTATATTGCTTTCTTTTTTTCATGTCTCAAAAGCTATCTCATCAGTAGCCTTTTGATAACTCATTAATTTGTTTAAGTATTTTTAATATTTAGCATTTTTTATATAACTATATTCATAAATTCAAATGATATTGTATGATACTATAGAGGGGATAATCAATAAGACAGAAAATTTAGGATAACAAATTTCAATTCCACTGGAAGTAGTTAATTTTGAAATTGAACTTAGAGCTCTATCAAACAAATCCATAATAATTGATTTTTGAGGGGCAATCTTGCAGTGCAAGTCACCCAATTATTTGACCGTAGAAAGAGTTCAGATTTATTATCTTATTTTTCGTGTCTTAAAAAATGTTCTCTCAATAAATTTTTGATAACTCATCAATTTGTTTAAATATTTTTAATATTTAGTATTCTTTATATAATTAAAATTTTAAATTAAGATAATATTACATTATATTATTTTTAGAGACTGAAATATGAAATCTGTAATTTCAAATCTCGATTTCAGAGGAAGTGGCCTGAATTAACCGACCATAGGCAAACCCAGCCCATCTAACCGAGTCATTAGCCCACAAAACTGGCCCGCAAGAGACCCTCTTCCCTATTCGCCACCGGAACGTCAACAGACATAAAACTCAGGCACTGCCGTGTTGCATCTTTTCTCTTCGATTCCATTCCATTGTCGCTGTTCTGAAGCAATCTCCGAATTCACGCCATCTTCTCTTTCTTCTCTCTTCATTTGATCTCGAAGGGAGAGAGAATCGGAGAAGAACAAGAACAAGAACAAGAACAAGAACAAGAACAAGATCATTAGATCAAGATTAGCTTCAAAGTCATGGCGGCGGAGTCGGAATTACCGGAAGGAACACTCCAGAACATTCTGGAACAGGAGAGCCTGAAGTGGGTGTTCGTCGGCGGCAAGGGCGGCGTCGGCAAAACCACCTGCAGCTCCATCCTCTCCATCCTCTTCTCCAAGGTCCGATCCTCCGTTCTCATCATCTCCACCGACCCCGCTCACAATCTCAGCGACGCCTTCCAGCAGCGCTTCACCAAGACTCCCACTCTCGTCAATGGTTTCTCCAATCTCTACGCCATGGTAGCCCCTATACAATCTTCTTCCATTTTTACATGATGTTTGGAGAATTGGGGATTTTGCATGACTTAATTTTGGGTTCTGTGATGAATTTGGGAATTTTAGGGTTAGGCTGCGTTTGGAATGCAGAATTGGACTGGATTTTGGTGTACTTTTACTGCACTAAGCGAAGAAATTGATTATCCAAAGAATATTTATTGATATTGGTAATTTGTTAGATTTTTTATTTTTTATTTAATGAAGATTAGGAGGTAAATATAATCTTTATATGAAATATTAAACCGTTTGGAAGAGAATTTGGGAATGGGATCCGTTGCATTGGTCTTTGTTGAATGTAATGTGGTTATGATGATAATTGAGAACTTATAAAGAGTTGATATAGGAGAATGCCGAAAAATTGGCATAGAGAAATTATAGTAGATGAGCTGAAACAGTTTCTTATAAGGGGTATTATCTAAAGTTTATTTTTTTAGATGAGCAATTATGTTAGATGAGCTCCCCTGCCGACGGTCCTGGTCGAAATTGAGGCACGAAATGTTGAATTGTCAAGAAGTAAAACAACTAATGGGTGATAGTTTGGATAAGGTTTTTGGTATTCTAATAGCCAAGCCAAAAATAGTATGAAGCAGCACTTAATTTCCGTATGTCAAAATCAATGTCCTTATAGTTTTGTCAAACTTTTCTTCTTTTTTGGGACAATCGAAACACAGTTGTTTTTGACTCTGCAAATGCACTTGCACAAGTTGTTTGGATAAAGGCATTATCTAGTACCCCCAAAAGTTTAAAAAGGGAATCTGACATTTTAGATACTCCCCAGTGTTCAATCTTACCAGTGATAGGAAATGGATATGCAAAGAGAGTCAAATTATATGGTATTAAATTGTAGTTTTCAGAAACAAATGGTTATTTGTGAAAAACCATTGCATTTTCAAGTTGCAAAACATTTTTTTCCCCTCTCAGGTTACGTTTATATAGTAATCTGTGATTATGATCTTCTACAGGAAGTGGATCCAACCGTTGAGAATGAAGAGGTGGGTGGTGCCGAGGGAATGGATAGTTTGGTTTCCGAGCTAGCAAATGCCATTCCTGGAATTGATGAGGCCATGAGTTTTGCAGAGATGCTAAAGTAAGAATTAAGGAACACATCTTCTAAAACTCTCGTTGTTTTTTCCAATAAAGAAAAGAGAGAAATCAATTAAAGTTAGTGGACCGGAATTGAATCATGACTATTCAGTATCACCAGGACCCCAAATGATTAATGACTGTTCTCAAGCCTGATTCTGTACTCAGTATTATTGCCCTGGAGAAGTAACGATTATTCTCAAGCTTGATTCTACTTATGAATTCTGCTTGATTAACTTCAAGCTGTTTCAGGGTTCTTTGGATCCTTTGCTTTGTAATATATACGTCATATAGATATCTGAAGTTATGGATGTGTGGAGTGAACATTCACATGGCTTAGTCAATGATGTACCTATTTCTTTCACAAGCACACTTATATGCTTTTACGGTTAAATTCGTCGTACATCATCTTTACTTCCTTTTGTTGTTTGCTTTTTTTTTTTTTCTAATCAATAAACTCTTTTTAATTTGTTTGCGTGGTTTATGTCCTGCAGATTGGTGCAAACAATGGACTATTCAGTTATAATATTTGACACGGCTCCAACTGGCCATACACTACGGTTATTGCAATTTCCATCCACCCTCGAGAAGGGACTTGCGAAAATAATGTCTTTGAAAAGTAAATTTGGTGGTATGATAAGCCAGGTACGTTGTTGAATTTTGTAGAGTACACTCTTGAACTCTTTTACCATGTAAAAAAAATCAGGGATTGTGTTGGATCACAGATAAAACTTGTTTAGCAGTGTTAATATAATGATATGGTCCGAGTTTTGCTATGTTTTATGATGCAATATATTTTCTTCAGTAACATCAGGTGTTGAGTTTATTAACTTTCTGGTATGTAAATATAATGATGCCTTTTCCCTATGAAGTTAAAGAACAATTGATTCAGAGACCTTAACTTGCATGGATAATTATTGCTTTTATTCTTATTTTTGGGACAACCAGAGGAGAGAATAGATATCCATTTTGTTTGTTTCAAGATCCATTTTGCATGGAACACTTCACTGCGTTTATTAACAGGCCTTCTATTCTGTTTAGCTGTGATGTTAACATTTTATTAAGAGCTTTCTTTTTTCCATGGAACGCTTCCCTGCTTTGAGTTTTCTCTTTTACTGGGCACCTGTAAACATAGCTAATGGTTACTTCCCATTCGGCTTTTCTTTAAAAAAAAATAAAAAATACTAAATATTATTTTTTCTATATATTTTCTTTGTTTTCAACCTCGGCATATCTGTCCTTGCATGCCCACAGTTACGAGTTAAAGGTTTATCTCAAGAGCTTGTAATTAATTCACTAACTGGAGTTATTTACTTGTAGTTCTAGTTGTTGAGTAAGTGACATTAAAAATTAAGTGATTTTTTAAAATGTTGATTGCAGATGACCCGGCTATTTGGGGTTGATGACGAATTTGGTGAAGATGCAATTTTGGGAAAGCTTGAGGGCATGAAAGATGTGATTGAACAAGTTAATAGACAATTCAAAGACCCGGTAAGAATAACTAACCATTTTTTTTGTTTTCTTGTTACAGTAGTTTATCCACTTGTTAAGTTTTTATCCTTTCTTGGGCTTCAGGTTTATTTTTAATTTGGGTATAGATTTATTCAATCGGTTATATGTAATTAGTTTATTACTTGCCTAGCTCTATCATTAGTTTTACTAAGCATCCTTAAAGCAGGCTAATCTACTGCTACTTACTAATCTGAATGGTGGTCAATTAACGAAGTTTATTTTGCTTATGAAAAATTTGCTAACATCTTCATGAGTATTGAAGTTCTTGACGTACTATCTTGATGCTACATACATCTCATATTTCACTATTTGCAGGACTTGACAACCTTCGTCTGTGTTTGCATTCCGGAGTTCCTGTCCCTCTATGAAACCGAGAGATTGGTTCAGGAACTTACCAAATTTGAGATAGATACGCACAACATTATTATTAACCAAGTCCTTTATGATGAGGAAGGTCAGGCTTCCACTTGCTTTTGCCTTTTCCCATCAAGTCTTCCAGGTTGATGTACTTGCTATGAAGAGAAGCTAATATTAATGCCCTTTTGTTGTTGTTGCAGATGTTGAGTCCAAATTGCTCAAAGCAAGAATGCGTATGCAACAAAAATATCTTGACCAGTTTTACATGTTGTACGATGATTTCCATATCACCAAGCTGCCATTACTGCCACAAGAGGTAAATTACGTAATACTATATTTCAGAGTTAACAGGAGTTGAAGTCATAAGATATTGATATTCAGTCTTCTCTTTAATTTAAGAATTTGTCATTAGCTTTACAAGGAATAACATAGAAAGTAATGCAATCGAGATAAAAATGGGATTGTTCCTAAAACTATTTGTAACTAAAAGTTGGGAAATATGCACCTTTCTTAACATATCTTGGCTCTTTTTTTATTTTTATTTTTTATTATTATTTTGAATATCTGATTCAAGTGGTTAAGAACATTGATTACCCTGCCATCCACCCTAAATGATCTGTGCATAAATATTTATGTGTGTGACTTTCTCTTTGTACTATCGTTTGAGACAATATGTTACCGTAGTTTAGGTTATTCTAAAGGTACTCCTTTCTCTCAACAAGTTGACAAAAAATTAACAATTGGGCGGATAATAGTGGAAAAATAAATTGGAACTGGGAGGTGGCGAACCTTCTATAATTTATCCAACTAAAGTTTTACTACCTTTTTTCCCTTTCCTTGACCCTGCATGGTGATCCAAGTACAAAGTGAAAGTTTACTTTTTTGTTCTGCATTGGTCATATCTTTTCAAAATCTCTCTCTCTCTTTTATACACGGAAGATTTTTTTTTCTACAGTGTTTCCAATTACCAATTATCCCGAGTACAAAGTGAAAGTTTTCATATATGTTCTGCACTTGATTGTTCTGTGACATCTGAGGATTTATATCCATCGAGATCTCCAAGGTCTCAATTTCTTGCACATTATTCAATTTGGTTTCATGTCATAGTACCAGAACTTTTGAATATGGTCTTGTGGTTAAGTATCACTTGAGTTCAACAAACAAAATTGCATGCCGAACCACCTTGATACAATCAGTTTCTTGTTAAAATTCATCTGGGATGATATCAGAAAGATTATTACTGGGTAATATTTCTTGATATTTTCCGCTGTTACACAAAAGTGAATAAATTTTTCCAGTAGTTGATGTGACGTGATTCGTGTGAGACTAATGACAAGATATTGGACTGGATAGCAGGAAAAGAAGCTACCCTCCCTTGTGATAAAGTGGTTTTCGTGCCTTTTACTTTGCTTGTTTAGCATCTTAAATTTGCAAAATTTTCCTGTCAAACCAATTGAGAAATCTGAAATTTGCTTGATCGATACTTAGGTTAAGCTAGTCAGCTTTTGTTTACTGGATTGTTTCGGATTTTGTAGGTTACGGGAGTTGATGCACTGGAATTGTTTTCAAGCCACTTTGTGAAACCATATCAACCTGCGAAGAGCAGAGACTCAGTGGAGGATCTAGAGAGAAGAATATCCACGCTTAGGCTGCAATTAAAAGACGCTGAAGCAGAGCTTGAAAAACTCAGAAAAGGAAAGCAAAAGATCTGATTACACCAACTCGACCGGCATTTTCATTCTTGCCTCGCCGTTTTAAATCTTTCCAACTCTCCCGTAAAATGACACCATTTTCACATGCTGGGCTACCAAAAGAAGTTAAAATCTTTCTATCCACTGCCCATTATTGTTTTCCAGTTAGCTTAAGTTTGTTTTATATATATATATTTTTTTCCTTGTACCTTAGATCTTAATAAGTGAGATATTCATATTGTAACGTGGTTTACAATCGATTTTTCTATTGTAGAGATTTTTTTTTCCTTTTTATTTTTATATTTATTTTATTTTTACTGCTGATTTATGCTGTCACTTGTACGGATTATTTATGATTTTCAACCAGAATTTGGCTGAGAAATGTTTGTTCAGGAGAGGAAAGCAAATGGTGTTGTAATTTGTCTACTCGTCTTCGGCGATTGGAAGGTGAATTTACATTTGGCAGCAATGGTGTTTTTCTAGCTACTGCTTCTCTGGTGGAAACCGATTTTGTGAATTATTGGGGACTTTTAGAGAGGTTTATTGTGTTTTCATCTTTGTATTAGCTTGTAATTCTTCACCTACTTTTAATTTTTGAGATTGTAAATTCCATGTCTTACACTTCGAAATCCAAAACCAAATTGAAAAAAAAAAAAAGAAAACACCGAGACGTTTGTATTAATTAACACAAATTAGTTCTGCTCAGCTTCTTCTGTACAATGTAACATTTTTGCCACAAATATAAAACAATAATTTATTTTAAAAAAAAAAAAAGCTACTTTTAAGTGTTTGGAACACAACTTCAAACTAAATTATAACTCATTTGTCCTTTTTTTTTTTTTTTTTTTTTTTTTTTTTCCTAAAAGTCAATACAATTTTAAATATCAAATAATTTCAACCCAAATATTTAAACTCAAATTGGTACACGAAACAAAAGGTACATAAATAACAGACAGTAATGGGTCTTTGGTCACGGAAAAGTTAAATCGGACAGCTTGTTCGTAAGAGATAGACATTTAGGTAATATATAATTTCATTGGAAAATATCACACCATATGTTGAGATGGCCGAGTTGGTCTAAGGCGCCAGATTAAGGTTCTGGTCCGAAAGGGCGTGGGTTCAAATCCCACTCTCAACAGTAATAAACAATTTTTTATTTTTTATTTTATTTTTTAACAAACATTCAATTTCTAAAGTTTCTAACTTAGACTTCACAATTTTTTATTTTTGAAAAAAAACAAGAAAATAAAAGAAAACTTGAGAATTTATGATCCCATTTTCCTGGACCCCAGCCAATTTCCTTAAAAATATAAAAATTTCAATACAACATTTTCCTTTTATTCAGCTATTTGGATGTCTATCGCTATACGTACGTGATTTATATAAATATAAAATTAAAATTTTAAGGTGATAGAATTTAGATGAAAATATTTGGATATTGGTAAACTTTTTACAATTTATGTTAGATAAAAAAATTTGTAAAAGAAAAATAAATCTATATAAATATGATTAAGTAATTAAATTTTTTTTTTTTTTAAAGAAAGTGTCAGCCATGGATAAGCTCCATGGATGTTATTTATGTAAAGCATGTTACAAGGCTTCGTTCGTGTATTGCTCCCTCGAGGAGGCTTAGATATTAGATTCCTCTACATGGCAATACAATGTAAACTATTAATTATTGTGGGAAATTTCTGTTTTTATCAAGTTACTGCATAATAGTGACTAATCATGCGTCTAAAATTATATAACTGATGGGTGCAGAATATGTGGATATGTGCTTTGGGACTCACACCCCAAACCCCGACCTGATCCCTATCTCGAAACATGATTCTGATGGCCCTGAAATCCGATCCCGAACACCCGTCACGAAACCCGACCCCGACCCCAACACTGTACCAAAACCCGACCCGACTCCCGTCTTAAAATAGGAACCGACAATCCGAAAACCACTCAACGACCAATACAAGTAAAGACAACTATTTAACACATCACAAATCATATTTGTAGCATAAAAATACAATATGATAAGTTTGATTATTAGATTGTGTAAAAAGGTATTTTAGTAATTACATAGATAAGATTAACATTATTAAGTTAAGTAAAACACTAGAAAGGGTTGAGATTATTTCCCGTTACACCATTTAGTAGACAAGTAAACATAAGAAAGGGAACCATTGACCCTTAATCTCAATTCTTTACTTTCCCTTCCAATCCCTTTATTTTAGTAAACGCGCCCCTAAGTGTGAAGATTAACTTTACAAATAACATAACAAAAATCTTAAGAAGTTTGAAAAAAGGAATTCTATGGTTGGCGTCTTAGTCCTCCTCATTTGGAGGTTGCTAATTAAAAAGATAAAAAGCAACAATTTACTGGTGGGATATTCAACACAGCAAATTTGACAAAACCAACTCTTTTAACGATATTTAAACTAACATTCAAATTTCAGAAGAAAAAACTCGGCAGACCAAAACAATACAGATTAACCAACAAATCAACAGTGGTATACAAATAGCATTGAACAATAAATCAAATGGTTAGAAGATGTCATTGCAAATGAATAAATACATATATACATGGACAAACAAGATGGAAAGATAATTTGCATAATCGCGGCTTTAAGCACATCCTAACCATATTGACACTTATTCAAGCTACTAATCTTGTGCAAATCTATCAACCCATAATTGTTCTTTAATAAACGAAACAGTTAATATATTTACATGTGAAACATTCACTAAAACTACCATCTAATTAGCAAAACATAAAGAAGCTATATAGCTATACACACTGCAGCAAGTAAAAGTAGCTATAAAATGGACTCAACAATCCATTTTTCCAACAGTGATAAAACCAGTCCTGTCTCCAATGAAAAGGAGTCCTCCATTGCCATCTTGGACGTGAATCAATCGAGCTTCTTGTCTTGCAAATACTCTGCCCTTCTTTTGAAAACTGCAAATCAGTTCATATATGTTGTCATCATCATTAAAGCGGCAACGACCAGATTTTAGCAAGAGAGAGGATGAGAACTTGGTTATGAAAGAGAAAACAAACTCATGCTCAGTACTTACGATCGTAGTTCGTATAGATTGATGGAGTTGTCAATGCAAGAGCAAAACAAAATATCATGCCTAACTTCTTCATTCGGCGTCACTAGAATTGCCATTCCACCGAGCGCAAGAACACCCTGAAACATATCAAATCGAATAATTACACCCCAAATCTTGCTGCAGTACTGCAACCAATACTAATCGATCGGCCTTTCCTTTCATCTTTTGGAGCGTGCGTGTGTGGAAGGGTAGAATATCACATGGCAAACTACGACACTTTGTTTCAACCAGGTTCATGCTAGAGATACTACTAGTACATGTCAGCATCGAACACATGAAGCTAAACCTCAATTTACTGCTGTCCTATAGTTCAAAAACAGCTTGACTGAATTGCTAAGAGAGAGTTAATTGAAACCAACAACTACATCGTTTCCTCCTCATGCGTATAACATACTTCCAAGCCGCCTTCTTGCGTGGATCCCCATGCCTTTGTTGTACCATCCAACGATCCAGATACCAAATAGTGATCCCAGCAAACAAGAGACATCACTGCAATAGAATGTCCATTTGCCATCGCAAGACATTGTAAAGTACCAAGATCCCATTTCTGGTAAAACACAAAATTGTATTAATCAAATAAGCATTACAGGAGCAGAGTATAACACCAATACACAAAAGATCGGAAAACAAGCTTTACCTTTATTGTACCATCGAAAGAACCAGAGTAGAGCATGTTGCGACCGATGGTCAGACATATTATGCCTTGAGTGTGGCCGTCAAGCACGTGTGCTGGTTGGAAGGGATCTGGAGTTGTTTCACTTTCAGAACTAACTTTCCATGCTAAAATTTGGCCATTCTGAAAAGAACAAAATTCACATTCATATTAATTGCTTCTACTTTAGAAACTTCAAAGACTTGGGAAACTTATAATAGTACGTTACCTGTGCCCAGCAAATAGAATGTTCTTGTCAAAAATCATGGCGTACGCTTGACCGACAAGTCTATCAAGAATGCATTCGGCACCACTTCGAGTGTTCCAAGTCTTCAAATTTGGAATATCAATGAAAGTGTAAGCATCAGAGATGAAACACATAATCGGTTAGTTACAATTGTCAGCACTCAAAAATACACAGTACCTTAACAAGATTTGGCAAGCCAACGAAAATCCAAGGGCCCTCTTGAATTAAAGAACAAACTTCAAAGCCAGGGTCGATGACACGCTCACACTGACCAGTATGGCAGTTCCAAACTCGGAGTGTTCCATCTATGCTGCCCAAATACAGCTTGTCTCCTCCTGAAGGATATGCAATCCCTGTGCCTGCCTGCTCATGCACATTCAAAAAACCAAATTAGCATGTCAAAGAATGTCACAAAAATTCAAGTTTCCGAAGAAGGAAAAAAAAAAAAAAATCTATTAAAACTTAGGATGCTAGGTGATTATCAGAGTTGCTGGATGTTCCAAATTCCACCGACCACGGTCTTTACTGATCGTCCCCCACAATGGCAACCTCCCTCGTTGGCACATCTGAAGTTGAATGTGGACGTGGGATGTAGAGAGGAGTGTGGTTTTGTGGGAGTGGGTGTTGTGGTTCGTGATTCACATGGTGTGGTGATTGCTTGCTTGGCAAGGAAGCTGATTGATTCTTTTCCTCCATTGACGGCAGAATTTTTAGCACTTCGAGAAGGTTTGGAATTTGTTGCTTCTTGTGGAGTGAGAGTTTCGGAGGTTGAAACTGATGCCCTCTTATTGGTGCAGGCTATCGTTTCCAGTAATCCTCCTGATGATAAAAACATCTAA
>CM046383.1:8548583-8584550 GCA_025413485.1 Ficus microcarpa | reverse complement strand
ACTACGACGTTATCCTGGGTATGGATTTCCTGGAAAAGTACAACGCAGTTATAGACTGCCAATGTCGCGCTGTTACGTTTAAGCCAATTGGAGAGAAGGAGTTTGTTTTCAGAGGATCGACTCCAAAACAGTCGAAGATGTTCATTTCTACGCTAAAGGCTAGAAAGTTGTTGGTAGAAGGATGTATTGGATTTCTAGCCAACATGGTGGATAAGACGCAAGAGACCAAGAGTAGGCCGGAAGAAGTACCGATAGTCAAGGATTTTGTGGAAGTTTTTCCTGAGGATCTGCCAGGATTGCCACCGGAGCGAGGATCTCTTTTGAGATCGAATTACTTCCTGGATCGGCACCAGTGTCCAAGGCACCTTATAGGATGGCACCTGCCGAACTCAAGGAGTTGCAAATTCAGTTGTAAGAGCTCCTGAATCGAGGATTTATCCGCCAGAGCAACTCCCATGGGGTGCCCCAATTCTGTTTGTTAAGAAGAAAGATGGCACTCTTAGGATGTGCATTGACTATCGGGAACTAAATAAGATCACCATTAAGAATAAGTACCCCTTGCCTAGGATCGACGATCTGTTCGACCAACTGAAAAGAGCTTCAATTTTTTCGAAAATTGACCTGCAATCGGGATATCACCAGCTCCGAATTCGGGAAGGAGACATTCCAAAGACGGCATTTCGCACGCAATATGGACACTACGAGTTCCTCGTTATGCCATTTGCATTGACAAATGATCCAGCAGCCTTTATGAACCTAATCATTGTTCAAGGATTATTTGGATAAGTTTGTTATCATCTTTATAGACGATATCTTGATTTATTCAAGGTCAAAGGAGGAGCATTAGGAGCACTTAAGGATTACTCTATGGATTCTAAAGCAAAATCAGCTTTATGCTAAATTCACAAAATGTGAATTTTAGTTAGAGAAGGTACATTTCTTAGGACACGTGGTCTCTAAGGAAGGCATATCCGTAGATCCGGCCAAGATTGAAGCAGTAAGTAAATGGCCAGCTCCTAAGAACGTCACCGAAGTATGTAGTTTCCTCGGCTTAGCGGGCTATTACCGGCGTTTCGTCGAAGGATTCGCTAAGATCGCGGCACCGCTCACTGCACTTACGAGGAAAGGAAAGAAGTACGAATGGACGGTTAAGTGTGAAGAGCACTTTTAAGAGCTCAAGAGTAAGTTGACAAGTGCTCCAATCCTTACAATTCCAATCGTGGAGGAAGGGAACTTCGTGATATATAGCGATACTTCCAAGATAGGATTGGGAGCCGTACTCATGCAGAATGGAAAAGTGATCGCTTATGCTTCTCGACAGCTTACGGATCACGAGAAAAACTACCCGACGCATGATTTGGAACTTGCGGTAGTAGTATTTGCATTAAAAATTTGGAGACACTACCTTTATGGCACTCGGTGTGAAGTATATACGGATCATCAGAGTTTGAAGTATATCTTCACACAGAAGGAGCTTAACATGAGACAAAGGAGATGGCTCGAATTGGTGAAGGATTACGATATAGACATCTGATATCATCCGGGGAAGGCTAACAAGGTAGCCAATGCCCTTAGTCGGAAATTGTCTTCCTCGTTAATGTCGATTCAGTCATTGACTGAGTCTCTTCAAAAGGAGCTAGTGGAAGCCGGAATCAAGCTTGTTACGGGAGGTTTAGCTGTTCTAACCTTCCAACCTACCATTTTAGATGGTATGAAGGAGCATCAAGAAGCAGATGCCTCGCTGCTTAGGACGAAAAATGAAGTTTTAGAAGGAAAAGAGTCGGACTTTAACGTATCTGATGTGGGCATACTCTATCGGAAAAATAGACTATGCATTCCTAACGAGGACGAGCTGAAGGAGCAAATCATGAAAGAGGCCCATGAGACTCCATACTCTGTTCATCATGGAGCCACAAAGATCTACAAAGACTTGAAGGAAAGTTTTTGGTGGCCCAAAATGAAGAATGACGTTGCTACATTCGTCAGTAAATGCCTTACTTGTCAAAAAGTGAAGGCTGAACACCAACGACCAGGAGGAGAATTACAGAAAATCTCCATCCCATAATGGAAATGGGACCAAGTGACGATGGATTTCGTGGTTGGTCTACCCCGAACTCCTAGCGGCAACAATGCTATTTGGGTGATCGTTGATCAATTGACAAAGTCCGCGCACTTTGTGTCTATCAAACTTAGCTTTTCAGTAGAACAACTGGCGGAACTATACGTTGCGCAGATCGTTTGCTACCATGGGATTCCGAAATCGATCATCTCGAATAGCGACAGTCGCTTCACTTCCAAATTTTGGAAAAGTGTACATGAAGCGATGGGTACAAAGCTTACGTTTAGTACAGCTTTTCACCCACAGACGGATGGACAATCGGAAAGGACCATTCAGACTTTAGAAGATATGCTACGAGCATGCGTGATGGACTTCAAAGGAACGTGGGATAAGAAGCTTCCCTTGATTGAATTCTCGTACAACAACAGTTTCCAAGCTTCAATTGGAATGGCTCCTTATGAAGCTTTGTATGGAAGGAGGTGTAGATCTCCAGTCCATTGGTACAATACAAGAGAGAAGAAACTTGTATCTACGGACTTTATTCGAAGAACCACGGAGGTCGTAAAGCTTATACGTCAACGGATGGAGACCGCATTTAGTCGACAAAAGAGTTATGCCGACAAACGCAGAAGGCCCCTAGAATTCCAAGTAGGAGACTTGGTTTTCCTAAAAGTTGCTCCATTCAAAGGAGTTATGAGATTTGGAGAAAAGGGGAAATTAAGCCCAAGGTATATAGGGCCATTTGAGATACTCGAAAGAGTTGGTAATGTGGCCTATAGGTTAGCTTTGCCCCAAGAATTAGCATACGTGCACAATGTATTTCATGTGTCGATGCTAAAGAAATACATTCCGGATCCGTCACATGTGCTAGATCACGATCCAATCGAGGTTCGCGAGGATCTGACTTATGAGGAGAAACCGATTCGAATCTTGGCATGAGAAGAAAAGGTGCTAAGAAACAAAGTTATACCTTTAGTTAAGGTATTATGGCGGAACCGTGAGATTGAAGAAGCGACATAGGAACGCGAAGAGGACATGAAGAGAAGCTACCCCAAATTGTTCTAATTTTTTAGGACGAAAATCCTTTAAGAAGGCTAGATTGTAAGACCCGAATTTTCCATTGACTTATGATTTCCTTATTCATAAGGAATTAAAGTCCATATTATGTGTTTATAAGATGTTTCATGGAAAATTATGAATAGCAATGTGAAATTCATAATTTTATTAACTAATGTTTGAGTTCTCATTAAATTGGCTATAAGACTCAATAAATGATTGATTAGCCATGTATTAAGCTTTTTATGGAAAAAGGCTTAACAAAATTCATGATTTTATGTTGGTCAAAGTTTGACCGGAAAAAGTCAAAGTTGACCAAAAAGTTAAAAGTTGACCCGATAGGTCAAAGGCATGACAGTATAGTTATTTGATGAGCAATATGGAAAATATACTGTGAAAAACTGTCATTAGAGACAAGATAGCAAGATCAAAATTCAAAATCACCATAGAAAAATCAAGCACACCAAGTTAGAAATAAAGGACAAAAAGGACTTTGAAAAATAGAAAAAAAAATTGTTACTGTCCATTTTTACACAGATAAATTTTGGACTGTAGTACAGTGTAAAATACTGTTATTAGTAGATAACAGTATTAAAAATATCTGTGTAGCAAAAAAATAGACTGCGTATTAAGAAATTAGCCAAACGAGGCTTTAGGTGATGACATCACCTCACCATAGATTTATGACATCATAAATGATTAAATAAAGGATGGAAAGAATTATGCAAGCCTCCAGAAGAGGGGTGAGGTGGCCGGCCACCTAGGGGGTAAAAATGCAAAGATTTTGTCTTTTGGGGCAAAAATGTCATTTTTGAAAAATTTGTGATGTAAGCAAGTGATGTCATCAAGATGATGTCACCTTGATGAGGTAAGCAAGCCTTGGAGGACAAGGGATGGCCGGCCAACATGACACCTAATGGGGGTCAAAGTGAAAATTTTGATTTTTGAGGGCTTTTTATGTAATTTTTAGAAAGTTTCTCCACTACTATAAATACCCATACAAGGGGGTCGGTTTTTGGCTGGAAAAATTCAGAAAAAACAGCCAAGGTCTGCCATTTTTCTTATCCAAAAATTCGAACCCAAATTAGCCACCCAAAGAGAGAAAAAAAAAATTGGAAAATCAAGAGAAAGTGTTAGGAGTGTTCGGTCTGCGCTAAGAGCCAAGAAAAAGAAGAAAAAAAAAAGTGATACCCATTTTTTGGCCAAGTGGTCGGTTGTGGGAGAGAAGGAAATGAAGGGGAAAAGTGAAGGGAAAAAGGGAAAATAGGTGTGGCCGAACTTGGTTGAACCGAGTTAGTGGCCGGAAAAATTTTGGTGCCCATTTGGAGGGGGAGAACCGGTTGGTAGGAGAGCTAGGGAGGGAGAATTTTTGGACCCAAAAACCCTAAACCACTCCTAGGATTGATCAAGTTAATAGCCCTAAACCCTAATATTTTTCAATTGAGTTTTAAGATTGAAATTTAAGTATATTTCCAAGTCATGATTATAAGAGCATAAGCTCAAAATTATTTTATTGCCCTAGGTTGATAGGTGTGTGCTTGATTAAATTTAAGGGTAGTTTGTTTATGAATTTTGATTGATTATGCTTGCTAGGATTGCATGTTAGATGTGGACAAGGATGTTCAAGCATGATATGTTAGGTTGCTAGAGTGAATGTGAATGAATGGAATGATGGATTGGAATTAGAACCATGCAACCCTAAGTTAGGGCAGTTTGGTTGATGGGTTGCATGGGCATGATGTGATTGCATATATGTCAAAATGGGACGCTAGAAAATGCTGTATGATTGTTCTTTAGGCTCCCGCGTATTCGGTTGAGTTAGTTTTCGACAATAGGATGTAAAACGAACTTAAAACCCAAAAACTGCCAGGTTCGGGTGAACACTGGCCAGTTTTGTGGAAAGATGATTTTGAGCCCTTTAGAGGCCGAATTGGGAAAAACGTAAAACATTAAAATTGTTCAGAAGAGGTTTTACTGCAGGGCAGTGCAGACAGTTTTTCAAAATGAGACTCCTATGACCTCGGTTTTTAAGAAAACACGAGTCTAACCGTGCCCAGGTTTTTATACACGGTCAGGTGGTTTCAAACAAGAAAATGGACACGTTAGAATCCGAATTTAATCTTTCATAAAACACAAAAGTTTTAGGATTTTTTGAGAGCTAGAACTTTTGTGAAGACAACTTTTTTAGATTCAAAGTGGATTTTTAAACTGATACTGATTTGTAAAGACTGTATAATGAACAAGAAATTCCTACACAGGATTTCCTAAAAACAAAACTGAAAAACTGTATTTTTCCACAAAACCACTGTTTTGACTGTGAAAACTATTCCAAATGCAGTTTTCAGCTGAGGCAGTTTTCAGCCCATAACAATTTTTGTATGTCACCATTTTAAAAACGACGAATTTTAAGGTTTTGGATTTGAAATTTCCAAATTTTCCAAAAGTAAGAAAAATGGGATTTTTTAAACCAATTGTCTTCAAGATAAGGAAAATCGATTTTTGACCAAATGGTTTTAAAGTTGAATAAGAAAACGATGACGGATAGTAACCGGGAGGGATACCCGAGTTACTGAGCCAAGCCCAGGTATGACCCATAGAGCGTTGACCTTAGTTGACCAAATGTTGACTTTGGTTAACCAAAAGTTTGACCTAGATTAACATCCTTGAGGGTTACCCAATGTAACCCTATTGGATACCAAGAATGATACGGGATTAAGGATATTAAGACAAAAGCCCAAGGTTAGGATGATAACCTAACCCTAATTGTATGTGGGCTTAGTAACCAAGGTTACCTTATGTAACCTAATGTGCTATCATGTGTATGTTACGGGGAACATATAACAAAGGTTAAGTGTGAATGTTAGTTAGGTCACCAACATTTTACGATGGGATTCTTATCCTATACTCTTTTAAATAGCAGGAGGTAACCTGCTGTTGCAACCCGAGTTGAGGCAGTAACTTTCAGGAAATAGCACATGAGGTAAGTACAAACCTCACCTGCAGTATGAAAATAGTAACCTATTTTCAAATGTGCTATGTTATAAATGCTATGTTGTGAATGCCATGTTATGAATGGCATGTTGTGAATACCATGTTATGAATGTCATGTTAAAGAAGGTCATGTTGAAGAATGCCATGTTAAGGAATGCCAAGTTAAAGAATGTTATATATAAGAATGCTATGTTCTAAGAAGGTCATGTTTTAAAAACGCTAAGTTTTAAAAATGCTCTGTTTTAAAAAATACCATGTTTTCGAAAAATGTCACATTTTCAAATATGTCATGTTTTCAAACACGCTATGTTTTAAAAATATCACATTTTCAAAAAATGACATAATTACGAAAATTACACTTTTACGAAAATGCCACGTTTACGAAAATGTCATGTTTACAAAAATGTCATGTTTTAAAGAATGTTATGTTTTTAAGAATACCACGTCATGTTCAAAAGATGTTATGTTTTTAAGAATACCACACCATGTTCAAAGGATGTTATGTTTTTAAGAATACCATGCCATGTACAGAAGATGATATATTTTTAAGAATGCAATGTCATGATTCAAAGAATGTCATGAAATGATGAAATGTCAAGTTATGATATGTTATAGTAACATCATAAGGTATGATCACTAATGTTAAACCACATGGTAAGAATACACAAGTAAGGTGTCGTACCAACCTCCCATCAAGTGGAGAGTTATCAATGTTCAAGTTCAATGTTTCCCAGAATTGTTAAAGACCTTGCAACCCTTAACTTTATCTGGAGAGCGCGCATCTGGTACGTACACAAAGGGGCCCAAATGTTAAAGGAAGATAATAAGTCCAAGATGATAATGGATCATAAAGGATTCATAAATGAGCATAAATGGTTCATGCATATGTATACGATGTTTGACATGTTAAATGTTTTTGTGCTTACTGGGCGAAAGCTCATCAGATATATTGTAACGACCCGCTTAGCACAGGCCGTTACCTTGCTTATATACTTACTTATAGGGCCAAAACACAGCGGGAAACTTTTTTTTTTTTTATACAATCAAAACATGCCACTTCAAAAGATGTCTTTAAATAAACATATTTACATAATACTGAGTACTTGAATTTTCCAAAACGCATAGCGGCATTAATATCCCACGATTTCACAGTTCGCCTCGCCACGCTCCGCCACCTTGAATCAAACATTGCTGACAGGCTGCTTACCTACAGCATAGACGTAAAACAGTGAGCTTTCGCTCAGTAAGTACAACTGTCTCGTCCGCGACATACATATAACATACTGTATACAACTCGATCTTAACATACATAACAATTCATAACATCATTCATAATAGCATAATCTAGTAATGCCTATTACATGCATGGTCCAGTTATGCTCATTTTTACTTCTCTTTGCTTATCTTGCTTATCTTTCTCTTAGGGCCCTTACCTTGGTGTTCGTACCCGGCGCGCAACTATGGAGTGGTTGGGGCGACCAGCCCAGTCCAACTCAAACCATAGTCCTACCCGACCTCGGACGGGTTGTACTACACCGACAAACTCGCTTGCCTCCTTTCTTTCTTTTATTTTTCTTTAACTCTATCTTGAGTTCATTAGTCTCATAGGGATTGGTGAACATGCAACGTGATGTCTCACAATCCTAATTCATACTAGTAACCTCATTATGCTTAACATGGAAATCATACTTGATCATGCTTTCTATAAATTAACATCTCACATGGCATACTAATACTCATAGCATGGCAATTAGCATATAACACAGCATCACATAGCACACAATTGCATACAACCTTAGCATACATCTAATCTTATTTTGGCAAGTATCAACTAAAGCCTATGCTGTAGGCGGAGTTGTACTTACCTTTTTTGCTATATCCTCACTATCGCTGTCCTGTCTTGAAGTACCGCTACAAGCCCTCTCCTACTTGAGAAAGGACATAGGTGAGATTCTGCCTCTGGTTGTAGAATGTTGGTGCCCTAACCAACATACCTACTATAACCTAGTTGTATGTCCCCTACTGAAACTTGACTTGTCCAATTTGGCCTTTTTACTGTTTGGGAATAATTTGAACTTGATTATCCCCTCAAGAGGCTACGTTGGATAACCTCTTGATTAGATCCTGATTTACTATTGGGCTTTCCTCAAAACCTTGGGCTTTACTATAGCTTATTGGGTCAATGGTCTTGACTCACTTTTCTTGGCTCATCTCAAATTTATGGTAGTCCTTAGGGTTACGTTGGATAACCCGTAAGGTTACCTTTTTACTAATCGTTAGGTCAACCAAAGTTGACATTTGGTCAACTACTGGTCAACCTTTGTCAATTCTGGGCTTTTGAGCTAAGTTCGATAGCTCGGGTCCTATTTCCGGCTACGGCCCGTAATCGGCTTGATTACCATTTTTATCTTGAAAACTCATCTCTTATCTCAAAACTCCATTTCATATCTTAACTTAGCATTTTCTTTAATCTTTTGTTCTTTTAAAAGATTTTACTTAAAAATCCTCAAAACTCTTTATAAAATTTCGATCCTTGAAACAACTCTTTGTAAATGTCGTTTAAGGTCGAAAACTGCCTTTGGAACAGTTTTCGTAGTTAAAATAACAGTTTAGAACACTTTACAGTTTTTAGAAAACATTTTGTAAAAGCTAAGGTGCAGGAATTTTGGGATTCCCTGCGCACCTTTCATAAAACACGCCCAGTTTAAAAATTCGTTTAGAATCTGAAAAACTTATCTTCACGAAAGTTGTAACTCTCGAAAAATACTAAAACTTTCATGTTTTGTGAAAAATCTAATTCTACATGGATTAGTACCAGTTTTCGTTTGAAACCGGCTGACCGTGAAAAACTGGGTGAAAACTGGGTCTGGGAATCAGCCACGGGTTTTGCTAAAAACGAAGGCTGTTGGAGTCTCATTTTGATATTCTATTTGTGCTGTCCTCTAGGAAAAATCGATTCAAAAAACTTTCGTGTTTCGAGTTTTACCCCGTTCGGCCTCTCAAGGTCTTAAACTTTCACTTTTCCGAAACTGGCTAGATTCTAATCCGAATTTGGCAGTTTTGGGTTTACATCCAGTTTACGTCCTATTTCGCGAATCTATTTCGACCGACCACTTCGGGAGCTTACGATTCAAGCACACAGCATTTTCTAACATCCCATTAAAACCCATAAGCCGTTTCATACAGTCCATGCAATCCAAAATTAAAATCATAAACCTAGGGTTGCTTTGGTTCTAATCTTGCATATAACACATACAAGCATCACAAATTTCAACCTTAAAACTAACATGCTTTCTTGGCTGCCAAATGGAAGATTTCGGCCACACATTGAGAAACATACAACCTAAGTTTTCTAGTATGAAAATCATTCAAAAATGAACACAAATTAAGCAAGATTTAAAGCCACACAAACCCTAGATCTAGCAAACCAAGCACACACCAAAAATTAGGGCATAAAATGAAAATGAACTTAAGTTCTTACAACCCAATTGAATCCTCAAATTAAACTTGAAATTAAGCTCAAAATAAGGAGGATTAGGGTTTCAAGGGTTTACCTAGATCAAAGTCAAGTTTGATCAAAAACTCTTCTTCCTCCTCCCTTGCTCACCAAGACCCATGGCCACATTAAGGAGATGGGCACCAAAAATTGGTTCGCTCTTGCTTACTCCTCCAAGCCGAACTCCTCCTTGAGGAAAGCCCTCAAAAATTTTCACTTTTCACTCACCCTTTCTCCTCCCTCTCAAGTTCGGCCACCCCTTGGAAACCCACAAGATCTTGCTCAAACTTTCTCTAGCTCTCCCCCTTGCAAATCGAACACCTAAGGATCAAAAGCCCTCGATCAATTTTGGTTTTTCACTCCTCTCTCTCACTCTCTCTTGCTGCTGAAATTCCTAGAGCAAAATGGCAAGAGTTTGGCCACAATTTCACATTAAAAGGAATAGGGAGGAATGGGGGGTATTTATAGGCATTTGCAAGGTTTGGGTTAATTGTGTTTTTGACCCCAAAAGTTTTGTTTTCTCTTCTTTTCCCCTTGTGTTGCCAAACTTTCTTATGGAGGTGAAGCTTCCACATCTTCAAGTTTGGTTAGTGGGAAGTGAGATCATGAGGTATGGGCAATTGTCCTCACCTAGTTAGGCCTTGTTTGGCCATTTTGCTCTCAAAAACTCATTTTTCTTTTCCTTTGTGCTTCATAGATAATTCTAATATTGTGGTTTCTCCAAAACACAATATTTTTATATCGTACCGAAAAACAAAATTTATCTGTGCGAATTTTGGATCGAAAAATATTTTCCTTAATTTTTCCGAATCCCTTTTTGCCCTTAAACTAAACTTGGTGTGCTTGATTTTCTAGGGATATTTTAAGGCCTATTCTTGCTATCTAGTTCACAAAACATCATTCTCGGAACTCTTTCCGCGCTGTACTTGAAAAATCTTGTAAAGTCAACCCTTTGACTTTTTATCGGTCAAACTTTGACTTTTTCGGTCAAAGTTGACTTTCGTAAAATCTCGCACTGTTTCGGACTTTTCGACTTGAAAGGTCCGTTTTCGAGCTTAGAAATCGATTTTTGAGTCTTCTCGACCCATTAAAACTCACAAAATCTTTCAAAAGCCCTAAACCGAGCTTTTTCACAAATATTTTTATTAGGTGAAAATAAATTCCTTAAAAGGAAATTGTACATGTAAAAATTCGAATATTACAATCTACCCCCCTTAAAAATTTTCGTCCTCGAAAATTAGAATAACTCGGGGTAGTTCTTTCGCATTTCTTCTTCTAACTCCCAGGTTGCTTCTTCAACCTTGTGATTTCGCCATAGAACTTTAACTAGGGGAATGGTCTTATTTCTCAAAACCTTCTCTTCCCTATCCAGTATACGAACAGGCTTCTCCTCATACGTCAAATCTGTTTGGACCTCAACCGGTTCCTGACTAAGGATATGGGAAGGATCTGGTACATACTTTTTCAACATCGACACGTGGAAGACGTTGTGCATTGACGCTAGCTCTGGCGGTAAGGCAAGTTTATAGGCTGCGTTGCCAACCCTTTCGAGAATCTCGAACGGTCTGGTGTACCTTGGGCTAAGCTTCTCTTTCTTACCGAAACGCATTACTCCTTTCATCGGAGCAATCTTGATAAACACAGCATCTCCCACCTGGAATTCCAGCGGTCTCCTACGCTTATCAGTATAACTCTTCTGGCGGCTGAAAGCTATGTCGAGCCTCTGCTTTATTTTCTTGACATCTTTGGAAGTCTTTTTGATAAAGTCGGTGGTGTGAAGTTGCTTCTGTCCAACTTCTTGCAAATGGATCGGTGATCGACATTTTCTCCCATACAGTGCTTCAAATGGAGCAATTCCAATCGAAGCGTGGTAACTGTTGTTGTACGAAAATTCGATAAATGGCAGTTTCTGATCCCAATTCCCTCCGAAATCTAGGGCACATGACCTAAACATGTCTTCCAACGTCTGGATGGTTCTCTCCGATTGGCCATCGGTTTGGGGGTGAAAGGCTGTACTGAACTTCAACTTCGACTCCATAGCAGCATGAACGCTCATCCAGAATCATGAAGTGAAGCGTCCATCACGATATGAAATGATCGATTTTGGCACTTCATGCAGTCTGACGATCTGAGCCACGTAGATTTCTGCCAACTTTACTACTGAAAAAGTGGCTTTTATCGCAATAAAATGGGCTCATTTGGTCAATCTGTCAACAATGACCCAAATCGTGTCGTTCCCATTTGACGTCCTGGGCAGTCCTATTACGAAATCCATAGTAGTTTGCTCCCATTTCCATTCTGAAAGCTCGATTTTCTGCAAATCTCTTCCAGGATGTTGGTGTTCGGCCTTAACCTTCTTGCTAGTTAGGCACTTCGATACAAAATCTGCCACTTCGTTCTTCATATTTGGCCACCAATAATTCTCTCGAAGGTCTTGGTACATCTTGGTTGCCCCTGGATGTACCGAATATGGCGTCTTGTGGGCTTCTGACATCACTTGATCTCTCAAGGTTTCCACATTAGGCACGTAAATTCTCTCCTTGAAGTAGACTACGCCATCAGCAGAAGTCCTAAACTCCTTGTCTTTTGTGCCAAAAAGTTGCTTTTTCAGCATAAATGGATATTTTTCTTGGTGCTTTTTGATGGAATCCAGCAGATCGGATTGAAGAGTCAGAGCAGATAATCTTCCGATCAACATTTCCAAGTTAAACTCAGAAATCTCTCGCTGTAGAGGCTTAGAAAAGGCTTCAATCGACATCAGCATGCTTACTGACTTCCTGCTTAGAGCATCAGCCACCCGGTTTGCCTTACCTGGGTGGTAAAAGATCTCACAATCGTAGTCCTTTACGAGCTCCAGCCATCTACGTTGCCTCATATTAAGTTCCTTCTGATTGAAAATATACTTGAGGCTCTGATGATCGGTGTAGATCGCACATTTGTTTCCATACAAATAGTGCCTCCATATCTTGAGCGCGAAAACTACTGCTGCTAGCTCCAAATCGTGCGTAGGATAATTCCTCTCTTGATTTTTCAGTTGTCGTGATGTATAGGCCACCACCTTTCCATTTTGCATCAGGGCTGCTCCTAATCCATTTTTAGAAGCATCACTGTAGATCACGAAGTCTCCGGCATCAACGTTAGGAATTATCAACACTGGTGCGCTGGTCAGCTTTCTCTTGAGCTCTTGGAAGTTTTCCTCACACTTCGGAGTCCATTCAAACTTCTTATCCTTCAGAGTGAGAGCTATTAGTGGTGCAGCGATCTTGGAGAATCCTCCGACAAATCGTCGATAGTATCCAGCCAAGCCAAGAAAACTCCGTATCTCCGTAACGTTCTTGGGTGCTGACCACGAACTAACTGCTTCCACCTTTGCTGGGTCCACTGAAATTCCTTCCTTCGATACCACATGCCTCAAGAAATGTACTTTCTCCAGCCAGAATTCACATTTCGTGAACTTGGCGTAAAGCTGATTCTGCCTCAACGTCTCCATGGCCAACCTTAGATGCTGTTTATGTTCCTCCTTGGATCTTGAATAAATTAGTATATCGTCAATGAAGACGATAACGAACTTATCCAAACAGTCCCTGAATACTCGGTTCATGAGGTCCATAAAAGCAGCTGGGCCATTGGTCAATCCAAACGGCATCACTAAAAATTCGTAGTGTCCGTAACGCGTTCGGAACGCCGTCTTGGAGATATCCGCCTCCTTAATCCTGAGCTGATGGTAGCCTGAGTGCAAGTCGATCTTGGAAAACACGCTGCTCCTCTAAGTTGATCGAACAGATCATCAATCCTTGGAAAAGGGTATTTGTTCTTGATCGTAATCTTGTTCAGCTCTCTATAGTCGATACACATCCGTAGCGATCCATCCTTCTTCTTTACAAACAATATAGGCGCTCCCCACGAAGAGTGACTCTGCCGGATAAATCTCTTGTCGAATAGCTCTTGCAGCTGTACTTGGAGTTCTCTTAGCTCAGCGGGTGCCATACAGTAGGGTGCTTTGAAGATGGGTGCAACTCCTGGAGCAACTCAATCTCGAACGAAATCTCCCTCTGTGGTGGAAGTCCGGGTAGATCCATCGGAAATACATCTACATATTCCTTCACAATATGGACATCTTCCGGTTCTAACTCCACTTTTCGCTCCTTGTCCACTATGTTAGCTAAATACCCTTGGCAACCATTAGCTAACATTTTCCCGGCTTTCATGGTTGAAACGAACCTGGTGGTCGAACTTTGGCGTCGTCCGCAAAAACTGAACTCCTCTTTACCGTAGGTGCTGAACGTCACGCAGCGCTTCCGGCAGTCGATCGTTGCGTTATATCTCCCCAAAAAGTCCATCCCCAAGATCACATCGAAATCGTGGAGCTTAATTGCGATGAGATCTACGAATAATTCTCTGCCGCAAATAACTATGGGAGCATTTCGGATCCAAAAGTCGGACCACAAAATCTCACTAGATGGCAAAGAAGTTTTCAGGGGTTGCTCTAATCTATCCACACATTTTCCTAATTTCTGGGCGAACTCCAATGATATAAACGAATGGGTGGCTCCAGAATCAAATAGCACAATTGCATCAATAGTGGAGATAGAGATCTGACCTGTCACCACGTGTGATGTCCCTGCTTCAGCATCTCCCCGAGTGTATGCATAGATCTTGGCTTGCGGCTCAGGAGCTTCCATTCTGCCTTGGTTGATCAAGGGTCCTTCCAGTCTGGCCTAGACACCATGTAATTGGCGGTTGTTTGCACTCCGGGTGGGGTATGGCTGGTTCTGGTTCTAATTATTCTGAGGGCAGTCTCTAGCATAATGCCCTTCTTTGCCGCACATATAGCAGGCACTTGAACTCATCCGGCACACTCCGGGGTGTTTCCGTCCACACTTCGCACATGGGGGATAACTAGCGTTGTTCCCCTCGTTTCCCCAGTTATTATTCTTCTGCTGGTCTTGTCCCGAGAAGTTTCCCTTTCTCTTGTTCCGCTCGAACTGTTTGGAACCTTTAGTAGGGTTGCTTGATTGCCCTTTCTGGGAATTCTCCGAGCCTTGTCGGGGCTGTGCGGGCTTTGCTGCTGCTTTCTCTTCCTTCTTGGCCTTGAAAATCTGTGCCCGTGCCTCCTTATCCTGATTGATCCAGTATTCGGCCCTTATCGCCCAACTGATGCAGTTAGACACCGAGGTAGGCAGGCTGCTACCGTCGCTCACCTGCTTGGCGATGTCAGTCCAGAACATCTTTATCAGTCTCCGCACCTTTTCTTTCTCACTTGGCACCAAATCTGGACATAGCCGAGCAAGTTGCTCAAATTTCTTCACGGCTTCCATAACCGTCATTGATCCTTGCCGGAAGTTAGTGAACTCATTCTGCTGGACTACGAGGATCTCCGGGTTGTAATACATGGTCTGGAACTCCGTCACGAACTCTTGCCAGTTCATCGTCGTGACGTCCCGACGCATCTGTACCGTTGTCCACCAGTATCTTGCATCCTTTTTGAGGGCAAAGGATGCACAGAGGACTTTCTCCTACTCAGTTAGCCTCATGAAATCCAATATGACTTGGATATCAATCAGCCAGTTGTCGGCAGCGATCGGGTCTACCGTGCCCTCGAACTTTGGCGCCTTCATCCGCCTGAAGCGATCGTACAGTAGATCTTCTCTCACCGGCGGCAGGTCTGGTTGCACTCCGACGGGTGCTACGGGAACGTTAACGTTTGGAAGCATTTGCGGCTGAACCTCCGGTCGGATTTCTGGTTGCGCCACTAGTGCCGATGGCACCACGGGTGGCACTACTGGCGGTGCCTGTGGAGCTTGGGGTGGGACCTCGTTGACTCGGGGTCCTTGCTGCATCTGAGCGACTTGAGCTCGAAGTCTTGCTATCTCTTGCTGCGATTCAAGCAGCTGTCGTTGTAGGTCGGCTACAACGGTGGCTAGGTTTAGCTTTGGCGGGTTTAATGGTATCGTTCTCCTCGGACATACCATCTTCTATGCTCTATCATAAGAAAAGATATCATTATATCATCAATATCTTTTCTTTTATGCATGACTTAGCTCATCGTATACTAACACATCAAACTCATACATATCTCATCATAAAATCAATATACATGTCATGTCATAATGAAAAGGTACTATAGCATCACACTAGATAAATAGTACATCATAGCTTCATAATCATAACTTAACTTTCATAATAGACATACTCATGTCATACATATGACGTATCTACACGGCCTCTTTGTACACTTTCAAAAGTACAACATAATACTGATTCTTAAGTACATACTCTGTACATTGTAATTTACCATACTGTAATTACATATAACTTTCATCAACTGTTCATACATCTTTATATACCTGGTAAAAAATACACGATGAAAGTGTCTATCACTTTACCATCAAGCCGTATAAACATGGCTCAAAAATGTGACGGGAGTATCTGTCACTCTACCGTCGTATATACATGGTCAAAAGTACATAGTCAAAAAGAATGGGATGGAAGTGTTTATCACTTTCCATCGTACAGCATATATATATGCCCTGTCAAAAAGGTGATGGAAGTGTCTACCACTTTCCATCATACAATATCAGGGCTGGGATGGAAGTGTCTAACACTTTCCATCCTATACATAGGATCCTAGTCAAAAGTACAAACACAAATCACAAAACAAAATACACACAAACGCTCTCGAAGCTAACGGACGACCTCAAACGTGTATATCGAGACGTCGGAGTCAGCATCGGTGTCTAGGTCCCAATCCCCATCATGGAATAGGACCTCCTCGGGGTCGTCCTCGTACTCCTCATCGTCGCTGACGACTATCACCTCGTCGTCATCGATCTCGATAATCTCGACGTCCGGCCCGGCCTCGGGCTCCGCCTCTACCTCCTCATCCTCATCATCGCTGAGGAGAATAACGAGTGGAGGGTCCTCCGGTATGTCTATCACTGGCACTACTCCATCGTCATCATCGTCGTCGTCCTCCATGTAATCCTCTGCCCCCACGTGGCCCTCAACCTCCGGAACCTGCTGATCGGGGACATCGGGGATCGGATCCTCGGGAAATGCGGGGCCTGGCTCGTAAACAGGGCTATCCTGGCCCGCGCCATCGTCTACGGGCGTCTGGTGAGGGTTTAGGTATGCAGTAGCTTGTGCCATGTGAGCGACGACCTCCGCGTCCAAAATGGACTCCGTCATGTCCTCCATCGTCCCTCCCGGTGTAGGCTCCATGACGTAAGGTCGGATCGGAGGTGGAACTCCGTTCCGTAGTAGCACTAAGGCATGAAGCTGGTGATGTGGTAGATCCTGGGGGATGTGGGGCAGCATGGCCTCTCGGAAACACTGACAATAGTGCAGCATCGACTCATGCGGATAAGCGTGCCAGTCGGCAGCCATACTCTGGTAGCGTTGGTACTGCATATCCCGGTAGATCTCGGGGTCTCTATATGGCGCATCGCCTCCTTATCCCTCAGCAGGGATCAGTCCATATCGCGTCAGCACTAGTGTGCGAAAGTGTGCCCATGTTCTGTTGGGCATCTGACACTCTCCGTCTATCATCCACCACAGTCGGGCGTCAGCGATGAGACATCGGCTCGCCAACAGAACCTGCAGAGGGTTCACGATATGGCAAATGTGGAAAATCGTCTCCATGTCGTACACCCAAGCTACTATCGAAACCGACTGTGTCGTGCCATCATAAAGTAAAGGCCATGATCCGTAGAACGCCTTGGCCGTCTCTCGATCGGCGTCGACCAAGTCCGGATCCATCTCTCGCGTCTAACATATCATAATCTCATAAATAAATACAATAAAAACTTAACTTACAATGATACCGGCGATGGCTGGCAGACTGTAAAATCTTATCTCAGGGAACCACTCTGATACCAACTCTGTAACGACTCGCCTAGTACAGGCCGTTACCTTGCTTACATACTTACTTATAGGGCCAAAACACAGCGGAAATTTTATTTTTTTTATACAATCAAAACATGCCACTTCAAATGTGACGCCCCCTTACTACATAGGGCCGTCACTCCTTACATACTTACTTACTTACTTAAAAATTAGGGATATTTTTATTTTTTATTTTTTATTTTTATTTTTTTTTGAAACATACTTATAAAACATTTGTCTTTAGTAATACATCATTACTATTTAAGTAAACGTTTACTTAAGGCATTTAGTTCCAAAATACCATAAAGCATAACTTGTCTTTATCATACATGCTTATATATAAAACTTCTTTACATCAAAAGATTTGCGGAAACTATGCGTAGTGGTATCCATACCGCCTTCGTCTGCCGCCACACCGCTCCAACAATGCCCAGCATTAAGCTGCGGGTTTCTTACCTACAGTATGAAATATAACTGAATGAGCTTTCGCCCAGTAAGCACAAACATAATCTCACAAAACATTTAAAACATCATGAAAAACATACATCATCATATGCATATGCGTGAACCATTTATGTTCCAATTATGCACTTCTTTTAACATTCTTATCTTTCTTATGGGCCCCATAGTGTACGTACCCTTAACATATAGCGCGCCGCTGGATACAGTTAGATGGAGTTGCAAGTCCCTAACTGCTCCAGGAAAACACAAGTGATTACACCATTTTACATCAGCGTGAGGGTGAATCCATAACTTGTATATAAAAATCCTCCACCTTGGCGGGGTTGGTACGACACCTTACTTGTGATTTCTTACCATGTTATTTATCTTTAGTGAACATACCCTATGATATCACTATATGATAACATACTTCTTATCTCATTAATAACATGGCATGGCATTCTTTTCATTCATGGCATTTGCAAACATAACATTTTTATAAACATGACATTTTGCAAATATGGCACATTTATAATCTTTTGCAAAAATAGCACTTTTTATAAACATGGCATTTTACGAAAATAGCACCTTTTATAAACATGGCATTTCGCAAAAATAACACTTTTCATAAAACATGGGATTTCATAGATATAGCACACAACATATTGCAGCATAATTGAAAAACCACATACTTGAACATAATTTACTAGTTTTCATACTGTAGGTGAGGTTTGTACTTACCTCTAGTGCCGTATCCTTAGAATCGCATTCCTTAAATCGTCGGCAATCGCAATTCAATTTCCTGATATACCAAAAAAATATAGGATCAGGATCCTTTCGTAAGGTGTTGGTGACCTACCAACACTCACATCTACTTTTGGTTGTATGTCCCCTATACATGTTATCCATCTTGGCCACTTTAATCCCCATTCTTTATTGAACTTCGATTAAATCCTTAAGAGGTTACGTTGGGTAACCCTTTTGGTTTAGAGCCTTGTTCTATTAATGGGCTTTGCTCATACATCCTTGTTATTGGGTTATTTCCTTTAACCCATTAAATCTTAGCCCAATATACATGTGAGTATCCCTTAGGGTTATATTGGGTAACCCTTAAGGTTAACCTTAATTAACCTTGGGTCAACCTTTTGTCAACCCTTGTTCATCCTTGGGTTTGTAACTCGGATATAATATCCGGTTACCGTTCGTAATCGGCTTCTTTACCAATTTTACTATAAAATTCATCTTCCTTAATTTTTGGAAAATCTTATGTATTTTAACTTCCAAAAATCCTTCGTTCTGCTTATTAAAAATTCTAACTCCTTTAATTAGAAAATTCTTTGGCTTAAACTCATTATTTTCTTTAACTTGTAAATTCTTGGTTGAAACCCTCTTTTTCTTTACATAGGAGAAAAATGTGAATTTCAAACCCGAGCCTTTAAAATCCATGGTTTTCAAAACAAATCATTTATAAAATCATTTGGGGTCGGAAACCACCTTTGGAATGGTTTTCGATGCTAAAATGACCATTTTAGAACACTTCATGATTTTTCTAGAAAAGATTTTCGTGAGACTCATTTGTTAGATTTTGCGCTCTCTGAGCGTCTCTCACAAAACGCGCCCAGTTTAAAAATTGGCTTGGAATCTAAAAAACTTGTCTTCATGAAAGTTGTAGCTATCGAAAAATGATAAAACTTTTGTGTTTTGTACAAAATCTAGTTCGGCCTAGATCAGTACCAGTTTTTATTTGAAAACGGGTTAACTCTGAAAAACTGTGTGGAGAACGTCCCAGGGTTCAGCCATGGGTTTTGGGTAAAACGGAGGCCTTTGGAGCCTTATTTCGAGATTCTTTTTGCGTAGTCTTCTAGGAAAAGTTGTTTTGAACAACTTTCGTGTTTTGAGTTTTACCTCATTCGGCCTCTAAGGGCCTTGAAATTACCCTTCCCGAAACTGGCCAGATTCGCATCCGAATTGGCTGTTTCGGTTCCTCCTTTCGGTTTACGTCCTATTCGCGGAATCTATCTCGACCGATCACATCGGGAGCTTAGACAACATCAAACAGCGCTTCTAACGTCCCATTACAACCCATAAATCCATCTCATTCTACTCATGCAACCCCAAATCCGAAAATCAAAAGACTAGGGTTACATGGTTCTAACTCATGCATCATCACATACCATCAACACAAAATCCATCCCTAAGTCTAGCAAGCTCTCTTGGCTGCCAAGGGCAGATCTTTGGCCTAAACTTATGGGACATACAACCTATTTTCTAGCATGAAAATCCATCATTTTCAAGCACAAATCTTGAAGCAATCAAGCATAAAAAAAATCAGCCAACCAACCTAACCTTATCAAGCACACACACCATAAATGAGGGCAGAAAATTAAATGGACTTATGTCCTTACAAACCATTCCAAATCATCATTAAAAACCTTAAATAAAGCTTAGATTTAAGGAGGTTTAAGAGATTTACCTCAACCCAAGTTAGGGTTTTTTTGAAATCCAAAGTTTCCCTTTGATTCTTTGGCTTGCTCTAGCCCACGGCTTTGACAAAGAAATGGCATCAAAAATTTTTTTGTTAGCTCTCTGTTCTTCAATAAAACCGACCCTTAATCAAGAGAAAATCCAAGTTTTCTTACCTCTTTCTCTCTTGCTTTGCTCGGCCGCCACTTGGTAGAACTCACCAAAAATTTTTCCAATCTTTCTCTAGCACTCTCCCTAACAAAATCCGTGCACCCTTGTGAAGAAAACCCAAAAATTTCTCTTGGAAACTCTCTCTCTCTCCTTCTCCTTCTTGCTGCCGAAATCTCAAGGAAAGTGAGAGCTTTGGCTCACTTTTTCCAACAAAAAGTATAAGGGATGGAAGGGTTCCTTTGATTGACCAAAGTGGGTGGAAACTTGTCCTTAATTCAAGGCTTTATGGCAAGTCTTTCTTGTCCCTTGCTTGCATCCGAAATTCATGAGGGAAAAAGGGAGAGTATGGGCTGTTGGTGGGGGTTGTTGAGGCTGAAAAATGGGAGTGCCAAGTGTCTTCCTTTGGGTGGTGGAAAGACTTCTACACTCCACCAATTTTGCTCACACTTTTTCCCTAAGAAAATGGCTTTATGCCATACCTTCCTTGTGCTCTTGTGTTGTCGAATCCAAGGGAGGGAAAAGGGGTTGGATTGCTGAAAATTTTGAGAGGAAAAGGGGCATGTGGCAGCCCTTGATTGGTCCTAAAAATCTCTAGAAAATCCTCCCATACTTGCTCACTTTTTGGTCCTTAAATCATGGCTTTCTTTCTCATGTCCTTTCTCCTTGATTTATGGCTTATGTCTCCCTTCCTTTCCTTTGTGTTTGCAGCCGAAGTTATGGAGTGATGGGGGGTTCCATGTGCTTGCTTGGATGAGTGGGAGGTGATGTCATGAAGCATGGTAAGGTGTCCTTGTTTGGTTAGATTTGGAAGACCATTAGTTACCAAAACAAACCAAATCTTTTCCTTTTTCTTCTCTAGTTGGCCGAATTTTTTGAGTGGGAATGGGCTGCCATTTGAAGTCTTGAGTTAGTGGAGGGTGATGTCAAGAGTTGATGTCATCTTCCACTAGCTCTTCCAAGACCTTGTTTGGCTATCTCGTTCTTTCACGGCTCCTTTCGCGCTCTACAGTTATTTCCAATACTGTGATGAGCATTCTTATTTTATATTTTTGTCCAAAAATTATTCCATGTAAATTTGGACCGAAACTCTCTTTCTCCAATTTTTCGGAGACCTTTTTGCCCTTAATTCTTTTTCGGTGTGCTTGATTTTTCTAATGTGGATTTATGGCTTATAAAACTTCATTTTTGGAGTTTCTTTTCATATTCCTCCATCATACTTGTAAAGTCGACGTTGTGACCCGTCCCGGTCAAACTTTGACTTTTTAGTCAACCCTTTGACTTTTGGTCAAACCTTTGACTTTTGTCAAATTTCATCCTTTTTCATTCTTTTTCCTTTAAAAACTTCATTCTTGGCTCGTAAAACATTAATTGAGTCTCAAAATCATTAAATGAGGACTCGAACATCGTTTAGATAAAATTATGAATTTCTCATTATTATTCATAATTTTTCATATAACACATCATGGATACATAAATTAGACTCTAATTCCTTATGAACAAGGAGATTACAAGTCTTCAAAATTTCGGGTCTTACATCAAAAGATGTCTTTAAATAAACATATTTACATAATACTGAGTACTTAAATTTTCCAAAATGCGTAGCGGCATTAATATCCCACGATTTCACAGTTCGCCTCGCCACGCTCTGCCACCTTGCATCAAACATTGCTGACAGGCTGCTTACCTACACCATAGACGTAAGACAATGAGCGTTCGCTCAGCAAGTACAACTGTCTTGTCCGCGACATACATGTAACATACCGTATACAACTCGATCTTAACATACATAACAATTCATAACATCATTCATAATAGCATAATCTAGCAATGCCTATTACATGCACGGTCCAGTTATGCTCATTTTTACTTCTCTTTGCTTATCTTGCTTATCTTTCTCTTAGGGCCCTTACCTTGGAGTTCGTACCCGGCGTACAACTATGGAGTGGTTGGGGTGGTCAGCCCAGTCCAACTCAAACCATAGTCCTACCCAACCTCAGACGGGTGGTACTACACCAGCAAGCTCGCTTGCCTCTTTTCTTTCTTTTCTTTTTCTTTAACTCTATCTTGAGTTCATTAGTCTCATAAGGATTGGTGAACATGCAACGTGATGTCTCACAATCCTAATTCATACTAGCAACATCATTATGCTTAACATGGAAATCATACTTGATCATGCTTTCTATAAATTAACATCTCACATGGCATACTAATACTCATAGCATGGCAATTAGCATATAACACAGCATCACATAGCACACAATTGCATACACCCTTAGCATACATCTAATCTTACTTTGGCAAGCATCAACTAAAGCCTATGCTGTAGGCGGAGTTGTACTTACCTCTTTTGCTATATTCTCACTAGGGGTGGCAATTCGTGTCGTGTTCGGGTACACGGTTCCAACCCGAACACGACCCGTTCTTTTCCGTGTCAATTTTGGGTGACCCGAATTTGACTCGTCCACTATTCGTGTCGTTTTCGATTCGTAAAATTCGTGTCGTTTTCAATTTGTGTTGTCGTGTCGCGACCCGTATTGCCACCCCTAATTCTCACTATCGCTGTCCTGTCTTGAAGTACCGCTACAAGCCCTCTCCTGCTTGAGAAAGGACATAGGTGAGATTCTGCCTCTGGTTGTAGAATGTTGGTGCCCTAACCAACATACCTACTATAACCTAGTTGTATGTCCCCTACTGAAACTTGACTTGTCCAATTTGGCCTTTTTACTGTTTGGGAATAATTTGAACTTGATTATCCCCTCAAGAGGCTACGTTGAATAACCTCTTGGTTAGATCCTGATTTACTATTGGGCTTTCCTCAAAACCTTGGGCTTTACTATAGCTTATTGGGTCAATGGCCTTGACCCACTTTTCTTGGCTCATCTCAAATTTATGGTAGTCCTTAGGATTACGTTGGATAACCCGTAAGGTTACCTTTTTACTAATCGTTGTGTCAACCAAAGTTGACATTTGGTCAATTACTAGTCAACCTTTGTCAATTCTGGGATTTTGGGCTAAGTTCGATAGCTCGGGTCCTATTCCCGGCTACGGCCCGTAATCGGCTTGATTACCATTTTTATCTTGAAAACTTATCTCTTATCTCAAAACTCCATTTCATCTCTTATCTCAAAACTCCATTTTTAATCTTTTGCACTTTTAAAAGATTTTACTTAAAAATCCTCAAAACTCTTTATAAAATTTCGATATTTGAAATAACTCTTTGTAAATGTCGTTGAAGGTCGAAAACTGCCTTTGGAACAGTTTTCGTAGTTAAAATAACAGTTTAGAATACTTTACAGTTTTTAGAAAACATTTTGTAAAAGCTAAGGTGTAAGAATTTTCGGATTCCCTGCGCACCTTTCATAAAACACGCCTAGTTTAAAAATCTGTTGAGAATCTGAAAAACTTGTCTTCATAAAAGTTGTAGCTCTCAAAAGTGTTTTGCGAAAAATCTAATTTTGCCTGGATTAGTACCAGTTTTCGTTTGAAACCGGCTGACCCTGAAAAACTGGGTGAAAACTGGGTTTGGAAATCAGCCACGGGTTTTGCTAAAAACGAAGGCCGTTGGAGTCTCATTTTGATATTCTGTCCACGTAATCCTCTAGAAAAAATCGATCGGAAAAACTTTCATGTTTCAAGTTTTACCCCGTTCGGCCTCTAAAGGTTTTAAAATTTCACTTTTCCGAAACTGGCCAGATTCTAATCCGAATTTGGTAGTTTTGGGTTGACGTCCAGCTTACGTCCTATTTCGCGAATTTATCTCGACCGACCACTTCGAGAGCTTATGATTTAAGAACACAGTGTTTTCTAACGTCGCATTAAAACCCATAAGCCGTTTCATACAGTCCATGCAACCCAAAATTAAAATCATAAACCTAGGCTTGCTTTGGTTCGAATCTTGCATATAACACATATAAGCATCACAAATTTCAACCCTAAAACTAACATGCTTTTTTGGCTGCCAAAGGGCAGATTTCGGCCACACATTGGGGAACATACAACCTAAGTTTTCTAGCATGAAAATCATTTAAAAATCAACACAAATCAAGCAAGATTTAAAGTCACACAAACCCTAGATCTAGCAAACCAAGCACACACCAAAAATTATGGCATAAAATGAAAATGGACTTAAGTCCTTACAACCCAATTGAATCCTCAAATTAAACTTAAAATTAAGCTCAAAATAAGGAGGATTAGGGTTTCAAGGGTTTACCTAGATCAAAGCCAAGTTTGATCAAAAACTCTTATTCCTCCTCCCTTGCTCACCAAGACCCATGGCCTCACTAGGGAGATGGGTACCAAAAATTGGTTGGCTCTTGCTTGCTCCTCCAAGCCGAACTCCTCCTTGAGGAAAGCCCTCAAAAATTTTCACTTTTCACTCACCCTTTCTCCTCCCTCTCAAGTTCGGCCACCCCTTGGAAACCCACAAGATCTTGCTCAAACTTTCTCTAGCTCTCCCCCTTGCAAACCGAACACCTAAGGATCAAAAGCCCTCAATCAATTTTGGTTTTTCACTCTTGTCTCTCACTTTTTCTTGCTGCCGAAATTCCTAGAGCAAAAGGGCAAGAGTTTGGCCACAATTTCACATTAAAAGGAATAGGGAGAAATGGGGGGTATTTATAGGCATTTGCAAGGTTTGGGTTAATTGTGTTTTTGACCCCAAAAGTTTTGTTTTCTCTTTTTTTCCCCTAGTGTTGCCGAACTTTCTTGTGGAGGAAAAGCTTCCACATCTTCAAGTTTGGTAAGTGGGAAGTGAGATCATGAGGTAGGGGCAATTGTCCTCACCTAATTAGGCCTTGTTTGGCCATTTTGCTTTCCAAAACTCATTTTTCTTTTCCTTTGTGCTTCACAAATAATTCTAATATTGTGGTTTCTCTAAAACACAATATTTTTATATCATACTGAAGTACAAAATTTATCTGTGCGAATTTTGGATCGAAAAATATTTTCCTTAATTTTTTCGAACCCCTTTTTGCCCTTAAACTAAACTTGGTGTGCTTGATTTTCTAGGGACATTTTAAGGCCTATTCTTGCTATCTAGTTCACAAAACATCATTCTCAGAACTCTTTCCGCGCTGTACTTGAAAAATCTCATAAAGTCAATCCTTTGACTTTTTGTTGGTTAAACTTTGACTTTTTCGGTTAAAGTTGACTTTTGTAAAATCTCGTACTGTTTCGGCCTTTTCGACTTGAAAGGTCCGTTTTCGAGCTTAAAAATCGATTTTTGAGTCTTCTCGACCCATTAAAACTCACAAAATCTTTCAAAAGCCCTAAACCGAGCTTTTTCACAAATATTTTTATTAGGTGAAAATAAATTCCTTAAAAGGAAATTGTACATGCAAAAATTCGAATATTACATATATTTCATACTGTAGGTAAGAAGCCTGCAGTTTAATTGGTGGGCTGTATGTGGACGACGCGGCGGATGAAGGGCGGTGTGGGATACCACTACGCATATTTTCCGTAACTTCTTTATGTTAATGGATTTATGTATATATGTATATATATCTCAAACACGAATTATGCTATATGATATACATGGTGTGGAAGACTTTGATTAGTCTTTTTATTTCAATATGTAAGTATGACAAGTTTGCTACGAGCTAATCTAATTATATATATGTATGTTGAGAAAAAAAAATTTATTCTTAAATTTTCAAGTAATGTATAGTTAAGTAAGGAAGGTGACGGCTCTCTGTAGGTCAGGACGTCACAAAAATTGTATAATTAAAAATTTATGAAACAAATATCTCTGCGATAAAATCACAAGGCAATTGTTAATTACGTGCTCAAAAATAAATATCGCCATAATATTTTAAGTGCTCAAAAATATGAATGGCCATAATGTTTTTACACGTCTATTTTAAGTACGTGAAATGATATTGAAATGAGAAACTTTGAAAAGTCAATTATAAAACCTGAGTGATACAGAACATTTTACAATTGATTACTTAATTCTTAAGGTAGAAGACCCAAGGGAAGAGTAGCATGGTAAATATATATATTTATATGTTGATATTTATTTATATAACAACCATGACATTATGCTCTCCTTTTCAACTCATCACTGTCCCATTTATAACTACTCCACTGGGAGGTGACTCTGAATTTTTTTAATTTTTAATTTTTAATTTTTAATTTTTTTGATAGGAAGAGAACATTGTTCAAAACTAAGGTACATCTTACACACATACACACACATAGTGCAATTTATATTAATGTCCATTTTTAAGCAAATTGTATGATCTACTAGCAATAAGCTGGTTTCACGATTAGGATGCTTTTCTTTTTTCTCCTTTTAAGATGTCCGTGAGATTCTGTATTATTGCCATTGTTTTTCTTTGTTTTTGTGCAGATATAAGATATGCCCATGAACAGACATACTTAAAATAGGAGCATAATTTGTGGGTCAGAAGTATACAAGACTTTTTAACATATCCAAATATTATCTTATTTTCAAAATAAGAAAACTTTTCATTTAAAATAAAAAATTTTTCATTTTCAAAAATAAACACTCCATCCAAGCGGAACTAACTTATTCAATTGGATTTTTCTATATGTACTAAAATAAATATACAATTCAAATTCTATATTTACATGTTTGTTTATATTATTATTTAAATATAATCTAAATCGACAAATAATTAATACCTAACAAAGATAAAGCCAGAAAGAATAGTAAAGGTGACAATCTTGACTAAGTTTCTCTATTGATGGGAGGAGAAGAGCTGGAATGCTCTATCCAACAAGAAGGACCCTACCTATCAGTTTCATTTTATTATCTTCTTCTTATCTATTCTTATTTTTATTTTTATTTTTATTTAGTTTTTGGCTGTATTCAATTTTTCATGCATTATTGGATGGCCCATCCCTCAGTATATGATTTACTTTTCCAAGTCGATCGGTACGTGAAATAAAAGTCAATGTTAGCTTTGTCACCGATGAATATCTATCACACATGCATGTCTTTTTACACTGTCCTATTTCACAAGTTCTCTCTTTTTTTTTTTTTTTTTAATTTTATTTTCTATGGGTGAATGGGTATACAATCCATGTTTATCAATTAATCTGAAGTCTGCATTTTTTTTAGAGTGCATTTAGTTCACTAGTTTGGAGATAAAAATTTTAAATTAGAATTGATTGATTTTTAAAAAATTGGTTATAATTTTTACTGATTTCAAAAAAAAAAAAAAAGAGTTGAAAATGTCAAATCAAACGGAAGTTTAATAACAAGAATCTTGGAAAGTAGATGGGAACGTCTTTTCCTCGTTAAATGGCTGCTTCATTTTTTTTCAAATAATGGTGCCAAACCCAGAACGTTGCCAAGCAAATGCAAAATTTTCACCGAGAGAAAAAGATGTATAGATACACTTTTTATTTCACACTGAATATTTAGCACCATGGAATCTCACTGTTTATATAATATTAGGAACACCAACTCTAATTTTAATTTTTTATACTAATTTTAAGTTTTTTTATTAATAAAGATGATCATATCAATTAATAATTTAAAAGTATATTTGTCAATAAAGATGATAAACTTGAAGCTGATACAAAAATTGAAAGGGGATCAAACAACGTAACGAAAAACACAAAGAATAAAATTTCAAATTCCTATTTGTACTCTATGGAAATTTCTATGAAAATACAGACGAGAATTTCTTTGAAAATACAAACGTAATGACGTCACATCAAATGAACTTTTTTTTTTTTTTTTTGGGTGAATACATCAAATGAACATTATGGGATTCACCATTATGATTTGTGGTGCCTATGAACCTTAGGGGAAAGCCCTTTTTATATTTGTTATAAAAAATAAAAAAAAATCAGCATTGATAAGTTAAAATTATACATGTCAATAAAAGATGACAAACTTGAAGCTGATGCAAAAATTGAAAAGGGATAAAACATCGTAACGAAAAACACATAATAAAATTTCAAATTTCTTTAGCCATTTTCACCTCTGCATCTGATTGTTAATTTGTTGTTTGCAACTTTGCATTTAATAATACTGCTTGGACTTGTTGACAAGAGACCATGGTACTCACTCCTTGTAGCTGTGGATTCTAATTAAACTCGTAAATGGACTGTTGTCCTTAACTAATGTAGCTGCAGAATCATCTCCCTTTGAAAGCCTTGAACTCCAATTAAAACTCGCCGGTGAATTTACAACGGCTTCTTTCGAAACTTCACTCTGCCTTGCCTTTCTTACACAAATATGACACGACAAGTCCGATGACAAGATTTTTCAATCATAAATTACTTCCCTTTCTTTGGATGTATCTTCAATTTCACTTCGCTTCCATTCCAAAATAAGCTTAGTAAGATAATCTTTACTCTTCAAATCAGCTTCAAAAACATCCACCACATTTTCGAGTCCGGAAATACGAAGCCCACCACCCAAAAGCTGCAATGCTCCTAACTCTTTGATCCTACATCCATTGTTTTCGCTCAAAACAAAATCACTTGAAGTCTGGAGATTCGTCAACTTGCATCTCTGTGGCGGCATGTCTTTTAAAGCCGTGCCTCTGATCACAATATGACGGAAGCTGATTAAACTGCATGTGTTGGTTGGCAATTGTTCAAGTTTTCCACAACTTGACAACGTCTGCTGCAAATTATATAGTGTACAAACACGATATTTGTTTTTTCTTTCTTTCCTAATCTCACGTCAACTGAAATTTGTTTGTGTCATCTTATTACAATCCGTTCTCTTTTTAATCAATTTGAGTGAAGTCATTAATTCCTTCTTCTAAATCTATAGTTTATTATTCATAAAAAAGCTACAAAAGATAACTAATGGCGATGTCACAGGAAGAAGTCCTAAAAACCCGACAACAAGAAATCTTATGTAGTCGAGTGAGGAAAGTAAGAAAAAAATAAAACTTATTCGAGTTTGTTTTTTCAAATATGAAATCTGTGCTTTCTTTCTTTCCTAATCTGTAGTCACTATACGTTGCAGGATTCTTTTTTTTTTTTAATTCATTTTCTTACTTATTTTTCCAATCATACTTTCAACATTCTTTATTTATGTTTGATCTACGGGTATATATATATAATTATATTATATATATAATCTTTCTAAATAAAGAATTAGACTTGATTGATATTAGCATTCAAGTTTACAATTTTTCGAATATAATGAAGTGTTTATGGCCTTTTAACTTAAAATAATTGATTTTTTATTAAATGAATTTTGAAATTAAATTTAATGAAGATATAATTATAATTTTAATTAGGAAGTAAGCATAAAAAAATTCAAGGTATATATTAACCAAAAAAAGAAAAAAGAATCCCCCCATCTTCATGCATAAGGATATTAGACTACCTAGTGTACAAGAACGAAAAATCATCACAAACCTCCCAGTTTTCTTTTTTATTTCAATTTTTGGATTATTATATGATGATTTTTTAACTTTCCATAAATAGAACTAGAAAGAGAAAGACTAAAACTTATAGGTAAACCAGATATTAAGATGGAAATGAGCATTGTTGTTTACATTATTATATTTTGAAGACCACAATGGGTCTATTCTAAGATAATTTATTTACAGCGGAATGGCATACAAAATCAGTAGATATAAAATAGGATTTATGGCATAAACAATTGAGGGTAGTTCTAGATCTGGTTCAAGATGAACTAAAATTTTAAAGTAGATATCTCATCGGAACATCTTTCTTATACCAATGATTTAGTGCATACCCAAATTTATTTCAAGAAGCGTATGTTGAATTTCAAAAATAACTAGCTAAGTAGAGCTCTTGACATTAAACCCGCCAATATTCATGTCATGCAAATGTATAAAATGAGTTTTCTTTGAATGATGTCAAGTTAGTACGGCCAATGATGTCATCTAAACAAAGCTGAGAAGCCCTTAACCCTATAAATTATATGACAGTTATCAGTCCCTATAAGGAAAAGAGTAACTATACAATCCCATACTGCTTGAGGATTAATATATGTGATGGTTTATTAGTAAAAAGACTACCTTCTAATTGTATGAGGCAGTTTTGGGGTGAGCCTAAGAGCAAAACTGTGTGAGCACGAGGTGCAAAATGAATAATATCATACCAAAAGGAGGCACAGGTCATTACAAATGGTATCTGAACCTATACCCAACTGAAGTATGACTAACAAGGACGTTGTACCCCAAAAAGATGGGTGATTATGACAGTCATCATTCCCTATAAGAAAAGGAGTAACTATTTATTCCCACATCGCTTGAGAATGTATATATGTGATGGTTTATAAGTAAAAAAAATCATGTCTTAATGGTATAGAGCCTTTTGAAATGAGCCCAAGAACAAAACCGTACGAGCATGAGACCCAAAGTAGACAATATGTAATGTGCTGGTTAAGTCAAGCCATTTTTCTTATTAATGAAAACAAGCATTATCAAGAAAAAGGTAGAAATTGTTGCTTCGGGTTCTTGGGAGGAATTATCATATTTTCACATTTTGAGAGGAACTGGATATAAATTCGGTTAAGAAAAATTTATCCTACAAACTTAGCACTCATAGTAGGAAGGGTTTTAATGAGAAAAATCCTAATGATTTTCTCTTAGGCTGTTTTTAATTGTTTGCTTGATTTTCTTTTCTTTTTTCTTTTTTCTTTTTTTTTATCTTGCTTTTAGTTTTGTACGTAAGCTATTTTTTCTTTTTTCTTTTTCTTTTTAATCCTAACGGTAAATTTTATTTTATTTTATTTTATTATTATTATTTTTTCATTAAGGATGAATTCTAAATTGGAGACCTTATAATTCCTCCTCTTCATTTATTTATTTTTTTAAAAATGCTTCAATGTCACTATAAGAAGTCCTCAAAACACGACAACAAGAAGTCCTATATCTTTGAATGAGGATAATATCTTGCTACACTTTAAAAAGGACGCTTCCCCACAATTGTCAACACATGGCGGGTTCAATGTCCGTCATTTGGTAACTTTATTTTTTATTTTTTATTTTTGTAAAAAAAATATTTTTAATTTTAATCTAGTTAATTTCTTTATTATTTATTGCTTTTGTTTTGTTTTGTCTATATTGTAGACATGAAGCACGCGCAGTCCAACTAAATATATACAGTCTAAAACATAGCACGAAGTCCTATATCTTCGAGTGAGGAAAGTATATATGAAAAGAATAAAACGTATTTGAATTTATCTCTTCAAATACGAAATTTATGTTTGCTTTAATTTCTTCCCTAATCTCTAATATTTTTCAAATATCATTGAAGAAAGCGTGTGTAGAATTTTTAAACCAGCTAGCTAGGTTATTAGAGCTCTAAATAAAACCGGCCAATGATGTAATAACCCATTTTTGTACAAATTACGATTTCTGCCTTTCGAAATCAAAGTTTGTGTTATGAATATTTATATGAAATGCCTAATCTGATTTTATCGAAATTAGAATTTATGTATGACTTTATTCTGGTCAACGTTTGATCAGGAAAAATCTAAGATATGTTTGAGACTGTACTGCAGTATAATAAACAGTATGAAATTATACTGTGAAAAACTGTCATTACGAATACGGAAGTAAGAATAAGGCACAGGACCATTGTAGAAAAATCAAGCTCAATATTTAGAGTAAAAAGGCCTAGCTTCAAGTCCAAAGAAAAAAATTTTACGCAGTCCAGTTAAGCACAGATGAATTTTGGACTACAGTTCAGTATAACTGTACTGTTTATAGTAGAAAACAGTATTGATAATATTCATATTAGTATGATATTGGACTGTACTTTGGGAGACAAGCCAAATAAAGCTTAATTAAGGGACACCTCATCAACAATAGATAATTAAGGAATTTTTGGATTTTTGGGAAAATATGGAAAAAATTAAAAGTTGACCATTCAACTTTACTTGGTCACCAAGTACTCCTCCCTTGGCCGGCCACCTTGCATGGAATTGTAGGCAATTAGTTGCTTTTTAGGGGACTATTATGCAATTTTTAAAGAAATCAAAGTCACCTATAATTATAAATAGGTGTTGTATGAGAAAGTTGACCATTTAGTTCAACTTTAAACTTAGTTCACATGTCAGTCAACAAACCCCCCTTGTAATATCTAGATTTTTTCGATGTCATATTTCCTTTCAAATGAATTAAATGTATATCATAGAGGTATTTATGAAAAAGCTCGGTTAAGAGTTTTTCTTACATTTCGTGAGTTTTTATGGTTCAATAAAACTCAAAATGGATTGCTTAGATTAGCAACGAACCTTTTGAGCCAAAAGGGACGAAAAAGTATACAATTCCAAGTTGGTCAAAGTTTGACCGAGAAAGTCAAAGTTTGATTAAAATGGTCAAAGTGATGACCGTACAGTTACGTGATAAAGCAGTATGAAAAGTATACTACGAAAACCGTCTTTACGGTTGAGATAGCATCAATAGGCTTTTAAACCACCTTAAAAAATCAAGCACACCAAGTAGGAATTAAAGGTGAAAAGGGCTCGGAAAAAATAAGAAAAATTTTATACTGTCCATTTTTACACAGATAAATTTTGGACTGTAGTACAGTATAAAAATACTGTGTATAAGTAAACACAGTATTGGAAATATCTGTATAGCTTAAAAATGAACTGCTTATTGAAGAAAAGAGCCAAACAAGGCTTAGGGTAGATGACATCACCTTATCTTGAATTATGACATCATAATTAATTAAGCTTGTATGGAAAGAAATTTTGGAGCATTCTAGACTCCTTTTGGCCGGCCACCTCACCCCCAATTGTGTAATTTTTTATTCTCATGTGGTTTTTTTAGAATTTTGTCAAGTTTCCTACCACTATAAATAGGTGGTGGTGGTGACCATTTTTGTTCACAAAATTTGTAAAAAGCAACTAAACTATGCCCATTTTTCTCTAGGAAACACCGACTCTTGGGAAGAGAAAAGAGAGAAGAGAAAATCAAAATTTCAAAGGGGAAATTAAGGGGGGGAGTTTGGATTTCATAATAGGAAGCCAAGAAAAAGTTTGGAAATTTGAAACCCATTTTGGCTTAAGTGGCCAATTGTAGGAGATAGAGAAAGGGAAGAAGAAAAAGTGAAGTTGTAACGACCCGCCTAACACATGCCGTTACCATACATACATACATATGTGCCCTTTGTAATAACTTAATTACATGAAAAAGAGTGGAAATTTTTTTTTTATACAGTGCTAACTAGCACATAACTGAATTGAACGAACAAAGTTCGGATAACAAATCATATACTTAAAAAGATCAAAACGCGTAGCGGCATCTTTTCCCACATTTCACAGTTCACCCTGCCACGTTCCTCCATCTTGTTTCAGCAACTGCTTACAGGTTACTTACCTACAGCATAGACATAAGACAATGAGCTTTCGCTCAGCAAGTACAACTATCTATACCGCGACAAACATAAAACATGACATTTCATCATGTGCATAGCATACCTTAAACTTCAACTTATAACATAACATAACCGTTCATAACATAGCGTAACATAGTATAAACATTCGTAACATACTTGACATGGCATACTCATCATACTTAACATAACATACACTTCATACATAACATCCACTTCATACATAACGTAACATCCACTTCATACATAACATGGCATACTTAGCATATAAAAGCATAATATATGCATGGTCCAGTTATGCTCGTATTATGCGTTCTTTACTTATTCTGTCTTGCTTTCATAGCTTATCTTACTTATGGACCCCTTACTTGAGTGTACGTACCCGGTGCGCAACTATGTAGTGGTTGGGGCGGCCAGTCCATTTTCAACTCAAACCATAGTCCAACCCAACCTCAGACGGGTGGTACGACACAGGCAAACTCGCTTGCCATCTTACATACTTTTCAACTTGTCATGTCATGCTTAATCTTATCATTCTTGTAAGATTACGTGAACATGCTTCATGTCTCAATCATCATGACATAACTTAACCATAACATATATCACGCACATACCTTGGCATAGATTGGCTTCACATAACTCATAACTTGAACATATCATAAACACATCATTTCATACCATACATCACAACACATAGCAATCAATTTACCATACCACATGGCATACAACAAAGCATAACATCACATAACAACCAATGTCAAACACCCCTAGCATACATCTAACATACTTTGGCAAGTACCAATTAAAGCCTATGCTGTAGGTGGAGTTGTACTTACCTCTCTTGCTATGTCCCACGTAATGCTGCTCCTCCTCCGCGTACAGCTACAGGTTACTTTCTACTCGATGAGGACATAGTCTAGTTAAACTCATGAAATGTTGGTGATCTAACAACATGCTTACATGATCCTGGTTTGTATGTCCCTTTGTGCATAATGTCTTTCTTGGTTGCACTTAGTAACCCTATTGTTATGAATTTGTTTCTTAAAAGGTTACATTGGGTAACCCATATGCTAAGCCACAATATACCTTATGGTTAGATCATCTTCCAACCTTGGGCTTCTTCTTTAATCCACAAACTATCGGGTTATGTCCATTAACCCTTTATCTTAGCTCAATTAGTAACCTTTAGGGTTACATTAGATAACCCTTAAGGTCAACTAAGTCAATGTTGTTAGTCAACCAAAGTCAACTACGGTCAACTATGGTCAACCCCTATGGGTCAACCTTTGGGCCTTGGGTTGACCCAGTAACTCGGGTATCCTTCCCGGTTACCATGCATAATTGCTTTGCTTATCAAACTTTAGCTTGAAAATTCTATTTTTCCTTAACTTGGAAAATTTTGGGGAAATTAATCCCAAAATTTTCTTTACTTAACTCGTAAAAATCCATATTCTTAAAATAGGGTTTTATAAAATCATTTGAGGCTGAAAACTATAGTTAGAATAGTCTCCATAGTCAAAACAGTGAAAATTGGAAAAATATGGTTTTTCTGAAACAGTTTTTAGAAAATCATGTGCAGGAATTTTCTGCTCCATACATAGTCTTTAGAAAACAGTGTCAGTTTAAAAATCCACTTCAAATTGAAAAAGTTTTTCTTCCCAAAATCTAGCTCTCGAAAAATCCTAAAACTTTTATGTTTATGAAAAATTAAATTCGGACTCTAACTGGTCCATAATCTTGGTTGAAATCACCTGACCATGCATAAAACCTGGGCATGGTTATCGGGTTTTCACTAAAACTGAGGCCATTAGAGCCTCATTTTGCAAATCCGTCCATGCTGACCCCTAGGAAAAACTCTTTTGAACAACTTTCATGTGTTTACGTTTTCCCAATTCGGCCTCTAAAGGCCTCAAATTCCACTTTTTAGAAAACTGGACAGTTCCTAATCCGAACTGGCAGTTTCTATTATTAACTTCGTTTTACGTCCTATTGCGCGAGATCTAATTCAACCGAACATGCAGGAGCCTAGATCACAAGCATGCAGCGTTTTCTAACGTCCCACATGAACTATCATGTAATTCTAACGTGT